>JAACNH010004112.1:0-25506 GCA_019447015.1 Hymenochirus boettgeri | reverse complement strand
CTGTATACAAACCCTGCACAGAAATAGCACTGCATACAAACACTGCATAGAAATAGCACATTATACAAACACTGCACAGAAATAGCACTGTATACAAACCCTGCACAGAAATAGCACTGCGTACAAACACTGCATAGAAATAACACAGTATACAAACACTGCACAGAAATAGCACTGTATACAAACACTGCACAAAAATAGCACTGTATATAAACCCTGCACAGAAATAGCACTGCATACAAACACTGCATAGAAATTACACAGTATACAAACACTGCACAGAAATAGCACTGTATACAAACACTGCACAGAAATAGCACTGTATACAAACCCTGCACAGAAATAGCACTGCATACAAACACTGCATAGAAATAGCACAGTATACAAACACTGACAACTGTGGGAACATGGAAACCTGTGCACACCTCTCAAATGCCATCTGAAAAACCCATATTCAAAGGTGGGCCACACACGTATCAAACGAAAAAACGGACAATTCTGACAGTCCAAGTTCATACTGGACACTACACAAAGAAATTCGGTCAATAATATGTTCATGTTATGGCCAAGATAAAATCTGCTATTGCGATTACTGCATTGGCGGTTAGCCGGGGTTTGAGGGAGGAAATAGCTGGTTCATATATCTATGAACCACTGTTTGTGTGCACGGATAATACGGTGTACACAAAAAATGTGATAAAAAGTGACCAAATGAAATTTTGCTTTACAAAACAATAAAGAACTAGACAACCCTGCCGTGATTCAAAACACGTTTTGTGATCTGCATTCTTATGGGCGAACATGTAGTCGGCCACGCTGCCAACGCTGTATTTTTTTTTTTTGTCCAAATGTTTGAACGCATGAGGTCACCATTTTGTGTGAGGATTAACATGCGTTTCGATATTAGGCCCATTGCAATTAAACACATTCACATATTATAACGCACATAAAAGGCAGAAACGTAAGGGCCCCATAAACATGCATGGGGGGCCCTTGAGTCCAGTTCATGACACTCATTTGGGCCCAAGCACTAATTCTCATTGAGCCATAAGCGGGTACAACATTGCCAAGTCAGGGAAAGAGGACAGACCGGATCTGCATAATCCAAAGACGCATGATCCACCATTCCGAGCGTTCTCCCTGGAAACTGTCTATCTTTCCCGAACGAGGCGTTCTGCACGCGCTGGGTTCGAGGAAACGTAAAGGACACACAGTAAAGATAAAGCCCCGATACCGGCGGATCGGTGTATCGGGTTTATCGTATGGTATTACCCAGCTTTAGATTTGTAAATGGATTGCATTCTAACTTAATGGCAAGAGAAGAGGTCTTCCAAATGCTTGGTAGGTCTCTGATTGGCTAAACTTGATGTCAAAGTCTTGTAGTCTCCCATTGGGAATCATTAGTGTTCCAGGCAGAGTTGGCTACAGTGCGATTGATTCAGCAGAAGAAGATACGAATGTGCACTGTCCTTCTCTTCTCTAGATATTGTTACGACGTTTTCTCATTCTCCGCTGTGGGAGATCTTAAGCCCTTGGCACAAAGATCCAAGTCCCCCGAACTGGAACATTTACAGTAATTACAGCACAGGATTAACGGTTTTATATCTAATGAATATAACTCTCCCTCGCTTCAAAATCCTTTCCCCAAGGCCCTAGCAGCGCACAGGTTAATACGCGCCACCAGAGTTTGCATTCTTCTAGGCTGCGGTGTTGAATTTTTTAGAAGCAAAAAAACAAAAAAGCCTTACAACTGATTTCTAATCATGGGAATGGTTTGTACAAAGACCAAGCTGCAGTCAAAAGTTCACTTTTTATTTTAAAGTTGATGGTGAATGAACCGTCTTTTGTTCTATCGCTGCATGGAGATCGCTTCTAAGTTTCGCATAGAAAAAAAAATTCAATGGGGGGGGGGGGTGAGGATACATGTCTCTATAGCAACTGTTCCTAGGGCTAAATGTCCCATTAAAAGCCCCCCCCCCCCCCCCCCCCCCCCCCCCCCCCCCCCACCCCCCCCCCCCCCCCCCCCCCCCCCCCCAGTTGAGCTGGAACTTCTGACAAGAATGATAAAGAGACCTGCGGAGCTCTAAGATTGTATTTTACTCTTTGTTATTTATGCTTTTTATCTACTTCCCTTCCAAGCAAAGGAAAGATCCCGAATTTTCCCCAAGTCTGAAACATGAATAAAAATGCTGGATATTACAGTACATAAGGATGGGTACACACTGAGGGACATTTGTACCAGAGCGAGCGCTCGGCCAGGACCAAATGTCCGTCAGGGTGGCAATTCAGCCGCGGGGGGCCGAATTAGCCAACATCAATCATGCGGTCCCACTAGGGCACCGTACGATCGATCGGAATTTACGGCCCGTCCAAAAATGTTCATGCATCCAATCTGGATGATGATGGTCCACCCCAGCAGATATTTTCAGGCGTGACAAAATGCTGTGAAACAGTCTGCCGCTAAAAAATATTGCTGGTGGGTAACCCAGCCTAAGGGAGATTCCGAGTGTGATGTAAGAGAAATCATAACATTAAAGGGCAAGTAAAAGTAAAGCTGATCAGTGGAAAAATTAAAAACTATTCTGAAAAACACCCAATTGGTGGATAGGATTCCTTTACCATGTCTTAGGGTTTGCAGTTGTCAGATATCACATGGAAATCTTATATACAATATTAAATTACTAGCAGAGACCCGGTTGTGCCCAGTTTTTAAAGATCATCCCGAACCTGCTTTCAAAATCAGCTTTCAAATTGACCCACAAATCTGGTTTAACTTTGCGTGGGTGCTGTTACAATGCATCACATCAACTTACCCTTTCAATACATATTGCCCAACTCCCCCTTTAGCACGTATGCATTAACTTCCCCTAACAGGTCTCGCATAACTTCCCTTTAACACGTATCGACATCAACCCTTTAACAAATTGGGTTTAAGACATCTGACATTAATTGATTTTTTTACTGCAATAGCTCAATGACACACATGTTCCCCAGAAAACACAATGCTGCAAAAATGACATCTTGAAAAGAAACAGTGTGAGTAAAAAAAAGTGTGTACATGGCTTTGTGGGCAAAGAGACACAAGATGTGAGTAAAATGAACCCCTTACAGTGCAGTGTATTTGTGCAGTGTGGAGCCTCCCTATTCAACAGCTGTCTTGTCTTTCCTTAAGTAAAAACACACATTTCCTTAGCTTCTCCTCTAAACTCTGCACAGTTTGCTGCAAACTGTGATATCCAGTGGTAACTGCCTGCCCAAACCCAAGTACAAGAGACTTACCTTGGATTATCAGTTGACCTCTCAATCTTGACTCTGGGCGACCACGAGTGAGAGGAGGTGACTAGGTGGGCGGGTCACATGACTTTGCTCATCCATGTCCATGCCGCTCCTCATAATTGACAGCTCTTATCCTCCTATAACAGCAAACAAAATGAAGAAAGTGTTGCACTGTCCTTCACAATCTGTGTATTTGGAAGGTGTGCAATTAAATTGATTCATTGCATTTCACACTAGATGGCAGCACAACAGGTTCTTAATTAAACTTAAAGATGTCAAAAAAAGGGGGGTACAGAGGCATTGTTGTAAAGTAGCCTATGCTTTTCCCCAGGTCTTAACATAAGCTGTACCAAGTCTCATAAAAATTGGCACAGCGTTTTAAATTTTTATGGGACATACCAAAAATACAGCGATAATACATTGACTTTTATATCTATAGATAGTTAGGAATCCTGTAAATCAGAAACATTTTTAATGAATCTCGTGGATAGAATTTAGGCAGTCCCCAATTACAGACACTCCACTTATCATACAAATAATGACAACACAGCCTCATGTATCCAATATAGTCCTGTAGTTGTAAAATCTGGGATGTAATGATGATATTTGTTCTTACCCACGTTTTAATTTTGTCCCAAGATAGGGCCATTGATCAGGATAGATAAAATCCTCTATATACATAATTATCTATTGAAAATCTAAGAAGATGTCTAAAGGACAACAGGAACCATGTGTACCAAACAATGGGAGACAGATATAACAATCAAGGATGTCAATAATCCAGGACAATATCATCAGAACCAGATTACCTGAGAACCATCAAGTCAATAGCAATGGAGGAGTCCCGCTTAACCCTCTTCTAAAATGCTTTTTATTGGTAAGAATTTTAATAAAAGTCTTATCGTTTTTTAA
This sequence comes from Hymenochirus boettgeri, assembly GCA_019447015.1. Lineage (NCBI taxonomy): Eukaryota > Metazoa > Chordata > Amphibia > Anura > Pipidae > Hymenochirus > Hymenochirus boettgeri. Next base: position 21,318 of record JAACNH010004112.1, on the reverse strand, counting down.
AACTGGTGCGATTTTGCCCCAACCAATTCAGATCAATGATGATTTGGCATCATATAATGTAATGTTTTGTGTGCAGGATTAGGAAAAATCCCTCCCGCTTTCAAATTTGCGGATTTCGATAAAAAACAAAAAATTCGAAAATCTGCAAGGGGGTCCATTGAAGTCAACTGGGAGTTAAAAAATCTAAAATGTCTGCATAAAATGAAGGTAGAAATAGCAATGGTAACTTACTGTTAATGATCATCAGGGCATGGGGAATGGTTTGGGATTGTATCCAGTTTGGTATCACTGCCCAAAACTTCATGAAAAACACCCCCAGTACCGGAGAATGTAAGCACTCTGTGGCATTACGCTTAGTATTTCCAGATTTCTAGAAGATCAACAATTTTTTGCTTTTACATAGAAATTCTCGATCTGTTCAATAATTGTCAAAAGTCAAAAAATATGCGAAGTCCAAGTTCCAAGAGCCATTGAGGAAAGCTATTACGCGAAAGCGTTTGGGTGCAGACAACCCCTCTCCCTCCCCTCCATTTACGAGTGACTAATAAGTATAGCTCACTATCACTACACGCTTTGACCTTTGACTTTATTGAGACGGGGTAGGATAGGAGGGGAGGTTGTTAGAGATATTGAATATGAGTATTACGATTAATGAACTTTTGTTATGTTTAAGATATTATAATGTACTATGGTCATTTATGTGATCAATTGTTGATCTTTTACTATTTTGATAATACATATATAGGTTTTAGCAATTTATATCACTAACAGCTTTTGTGTTCATCTTTCTACGAAGTCAAGTTCCAGAAGATCCTTGAAATCCGCTGACGAACCGGGTTCGGGTCTCTCTCTATTAGAACTTACACGAACCAAAATAATTATGAACTTCTGAACGGTTAACGTCTCATTTCCGCCCCCTCTTGGTATGTTATAACAGGCATTTCCTTGGTTTCCTGCAGGTACAATGATGACTGACATAGCACTACTCTTGTGTCTGAATTGCTTCCATGATGGTTTATACACATGATTAAAGTTTATACATATGTCCCGTATTGGGTTACAGACATGGACTGATTGTTGTAGCAAAGCAGCCCCACCTTGCCCTTTAGTTGTGTAAAGATTATTGTTAAAAGATTGAGCGATCGCACGTTAATCCCATACTCCTTCAAAATATCATCTGTAATGTACCAGACATTGTTTTCAGGAGCCGTTTGCCTTGCATTTAGCTTGGATAAAAATGTTCGCAGGAGACCCCAATGCATCACAAAACGCTCGTTCTTTTAATTGCGTGAGAAACCCTATTCCGTACAATCTGGCCTTTCTTCCCCGCCAATCCCCCCCCCCCCCCCATTGTGTTTTAATAATATAAAAAGAAGTTTGTGCGATTGTCTGCAGTTGGGAATATCCATAGTACATGAATGAATCCTACTGTAAAGTCATAAACGTTTTATACCAGAGAAGTAAAAACCGCCGCAGATCTTGATATGAACTGTTTGCATTTCATCCAAAATAGGTTTTTCTGGCTTCAGAGGTAGATACCACCCCTTGATATCGACACCGCAGGGATGAAGGAGGGCCTATTAGGCTGATTGGCGAGCTGTGATTGGCAAGTCCAAGTAAAGGCATTTCCCACCCAAAGTTTTAAGGATCCTGCTCTGTTAGGGGAGAGAATCTTCCGAGTTCCAATAACAAACTCAAAGGCTCAGTGGTGTTTTACAGACAAATAATGTAAATAAGATGAACAGCAGGGAAACGGCTGTAAATGACTTAAATGCTAATTTGTGTGACATGGAAATAAAGGTCCAAGCTGTGACATGAGACTACAACCCCAATGTTTATACACCATTGTACGTGCTTTACGTTCCTTCTGCTATATTCTGCTGTGCAGCATTGTGTCCTTATGCAAGAATGGAAACAGCCCCCTCAGGAGGAATTTATAAATATGGATAGACATCATTTTTTTGGCAGAATAGAACAACCTTTCTGACATATTAGAACAGAAAAACTGCTGATTTAAATGGGTTGCAGCACATTTTTAGTAAATCCTCACCTAAGATTATACCTGAGGGAAAATCGTGTAAAACTATTCATTAGTTTCTGGTACTACACTAGCAGGACAAGATCTAAAAGTAGGGTTGGACAGCTCCTTTACGTACTGGAGAAGCAGACTGAGCATGTCTGAGTCCCATGGGCAGGGCTAGGAAGGCGGAAGCCAAAAAAAGTAAGTTATCACTCTAGCACAAGGAGGGCTAAACAGGATTCAGCTGGCTCTGGGGTATAGTACTGGAGGTTGAATAAAGACATGGACATCTAGTCAACTTATAAAGATGTCCTTTCTTAGACCGTTTATTGGCCCCTTTGTAAGCCATGTAGTAACATTCTTCCCAAATCACATGAGAATCTTTTGGTTTTACCTTAGACATGAATCTTGATTCATTATGAATTAACCACATAACATTAGAGAAAATCCTAAACAAAAGTTTGAAACATCATCAAGGGGACTCATTTTCTTAGCTAGAAGAGTAATAACTTGCGTTTACGGGACTCTTTTTTTTTGTCTTTTTTTGGTTTACGGGACAGTTTTTCCTGGGTGCTAATCCAGCTTAGTTGTAAAAAGCTCCACGTCCCGTTAGCTGTAATTGGATAAAGATATAATCAGGGAGATTCAATAAAGTTATTATCTTTTAAATGGTGCTAATTTTGCCCCAAACCATCAGATCCATATAACATTGGTAAGCTTACGTCTGATTGGTTGGGGCAACATTGCACCCATTTAAAACGATAATTAAAGAACTATTATTGAATAACCCTGAAGTTCGTTTCACTGCAATGATCAAGTTTTGATCCTATGTATAATGCCAAACACTTTTCGTGAAACGTTCTCTGTATGCGCTTAGACTGCTGGGTCGACTTAAGTGTCCCCGCCTCTCAATTGTTTAGCTGTTTAGGCCCCATTTAGCCGGCTGTCGGTCCTCCTGGAAGCATTAGCGCTTAAGGTGAGCCCAGCCATTATCCACAGCTATGGCAGTGCGATTTAGAGGGAAAAAGATCTTAAAATCGTTTACAGCGTGGACCCCACAGAACAAATTTACCGTTTTCTGCAATCGATTTGACTACTTACAATGAGCGAAGATTGCACCCAAATACACCAAGACAATGGATGTTCCGATTTTTTTTTATTATCTTTTCATCGCGACACATACAATCTTTGACTGTCCCAGGGATTTGATATGCTCAAGCACAGCCAAGCGCTCAGTAACCAGCAGGAGGTTTGGTACTCTATCTACTCACGACATCATCTGGATCGTCTGGTTCCTTCTTTTTTTTGTCTTGATGTGTTCTCACCTGATACCACAAGTATACCTGGTTGTGAGGATCCTACGTGCGGCCTGGTACCCATAATGTTCAGTATAGAATATGACGTTTTAGGTGTTAATATAGTAACCTGCCACTTTTTCTATAAGGACGTACTTGGTCCGAGGCCTTTCCAAATGTTTAGAGAGCTACATCTCTCTGCACAACTGTAAAAACAAATTGTATAAAAGGGCTCAGCAACGATATGAAATAAAAGGAATGATACATCAAAAAAATCATTGTTGTTGTCACTCAGCTCTTTTTTTAGTTTTTAAGGGTGGAGATGCCACTTTAAGGACAATTATATCATCACCTCCCCCTCGTCCTTCCTTCCCCACACTCCTGCAAAGTACACAGGTAGGTACCTAACAAACGCTAGAGTCCTCACCTGGGAACTTACATAGTCTTGACACTACTTACGTTGTTCTCCCCCTCTGTCGACTTCCCGGTCCTATACCTCCCCACGGCACTGTCAGTTGACAGGTCCGGGGTGCCACATGGGAAGACAGCTCCTCCGTTTGCAGAGCGGTCTTTCGTCATTGGCCTGGCCTCGCGGGACGTCACTCAAAGTGCCAAGGGGAGGATAGGACGGGTGATGGGGAGATACAAGTAAGGAGTGAGGACTTTGTAAAGTTCACCCAGAGGTAGGACTTAGCGTTTTTAAGGTCCTCATCCATGGGTACTTTGCAGATTGTAGGGGGAAAGGAACGATGGTGGGAGTGTGAGATAATTGTCCTTTAATGGCATCATCCACCCTTAAAACTAAAAAAACGTTTTTAAAAGTCAGTGTGCTTGCCCCAACCCAAAAGATCTCTAGTGTTTATATTATCCTGCATTACTAACTGAATATTAAGGGCAATGTCCGCCCCTTAAAAATGAAAAAACTAATACAGGTAACAACCACCAAAACCCGAACTGGTAAATAGTTTGAAATATGAAATATCTAATTCTAACCTTAAATCCTCGCACAATGGCTCTGTTTTCCCTGGTTTCTGCTTTCTGGTTCTTCAGTTGCTAACTGTCAGTTAATGGATTGACAGTTAATATCACAGCCAATGACCTGAATGTTATCCCCTGTCTGCCTCTTCTGAGCATGCCCCAGGCTCAGTAGCCTGCTCTCGTACAGGTTTGGTAAATTGGCTCAGTTTCCATGGGGATCCAGAAGCCATAGCAGCATACATAATGGAATTTCATAGGACAAAACCTATATAATCAACAGATTTTTAAAGTTGGCCATTCTTTCTAAAAGTAGGTTCTTATGAGGGTGGAGTTGGTCCTTTAAGAACTTATTATGTCCCCATTTGCAGTAAGATGGCCACCTCCTCCATGCAAGTCAATCAGGCTCTTGACTGCTAACATAGCACAACCATATGATTGACTGCTGTTTAACCTGCTGCCCTCCTCTGCACACGCTCAAGCTTAAAAATAACAGCATATTGAGCATAGGAGCAGGCAGTATACCTTTGCCAGAGGAACGTAAGAGATCATTATATTTAAATACATGTAATAAACTGGCAAATAAGAGTTGTGGGTTGAGTGCAGATACAGACCATCAGTTTATTTTTTTTTCAGGGTTGGACATGCGTTTAAGATCTGGATATGCAAGCATACGTGCACATCAACATATCAGAAACATTAAACCGCTGGACAGGTGAGTCAATAGCATTGGATAGGGCCGTTTCCGTTTCTAAGCCATTTGATGCCCTAGGCGGCCCCCACCACGTGCGTGCCCCCCCCCCCCCAAAAAAAATAAATTGTCCTGTCAAAACACAGCTTGGTTTTCTTAACTTTGACACTGTTCCAACTGCTATGTTCTTTTATAGGGACCGCTTAACTGTAACAAGGGCGCACTCTGTACCAGGTGAAGGCATGTCATGTTACATAGGTTTGCGTATGCAGCAACATGGCACCTAATGAAATACTGATTGGAAAGACAGATAGGTTTCAGGGGAGTGCGGTATGTGGCACCAGTGTCTACCAGAATTGTTTCCAGCCGGTAAGTGCAGAACGGGAAATTTGTGAGAGTCTGAGATGTTTCAGGGCCAGTAGTCTTACCCAGAGTATTGGCATACTACACTCTCAGTGCCAGCAGACTTCCTCCAGTATTGCCTATTAACACTTTCAGTAACCAGCAGTGATTTATTATCTTAACCTCCAGCTGCCAGCATTAACATGATATACAGTATGTACCTGCTGTTCCATGCTCCTCCATATTGAATGTGCACTCCTCACCTACTTAAGTTCTTGGAGAGGTGGTGTGGAAGAAAGAGGCAGGGATAAGGTCTCATGAGCCTAGTCACAGGGGTCATGTTATTAAAGTCTGCAAAGCAGCTTTTTTAGAAACTTTTCTCTCAGTACTATTACTACCTGGCTCATCCCCCCTCTTCCTTTCCTTCATTTGTTGCTATGTAGAGTGTGTGGGAGTCATGGCTCTTGTACTAGGAAACAATTGTTGCAAATTACAAGCAGGAACAAGGAGCGCAGATCTAAACGGAAAGGAAACTGAAGGGAATGCTGGCATATGCCGAATCAATATAGGCGCCAGCTCTTCGCCTAGGTGGCCTATGCCTAAAACAGGCCGTGCATTGATATCTAATCTGTTTACACTGTAATTGGCTCAGTGCGTCAAGGAAAAAAGGTTAACCGGTGACAGGTAATGGGTGACATGGCTCATTTAGGGCAATTCCAAATCACATGAAGACCCCTCACTTACAACGTACTGGAGGCTCAGACTCATCGTGTTGTAATGTCTCCGGTATATAATTTATGACCACACAACGTAAACAAAACCAGCTTTTAAAGTCACTGTACTCTTTACGGTCGTGTCTTTTCCGCGGTCCTTTTTCACGATACCCGCGGTCTAGAAAATAACTGGCTCCTATGGGCTATGTATAAGAGTTGGCAGAACTTTGCCTGTCCTATTAATATCCAACCACAGTAAATCCACCACAGTCTAAGCCCCATATTTTATATGAATTTTAAACTCATTCATGGCCAGTAGCCAAATTGAATCACTAGCATAAAAAAATTTTAATTTTACAGACGAGATTTTCATCTCCCCATTCAGCTAATTCTCAGGGCTGCATCAAACTTCAGGCTCCAACATGCAACGCTAAAATCTCAGTGCACAGGTTTTTCGTCGAGTGCACACAGATAAGCTGAACCGAGCCATCTAGGCCCTATCAGAGATACTAGATTGCGTCTTCTTTATAGTGATCATGTCATGTTTCTTTCCCTAACCTTTTGTTACTACTACACGGAGAAGACTGTCTCCGCAGTACAGCCCTAATGTGGACCTTTCAACAGATGCAAGTCTGGAGTTTTTGGCAGAAAGAACAAGGACCCTTTATTCCAATCGCTGATTCTAATTTTGTGGTCTACGTTATTGATAGAAAACATCAACAGGACAGCATCATGGCTGGTGAGTTCTTGTGTCTTTAACGGTAAAAACAAAAGTGTCATTGGTATTCCAACACAGATGTTGAGCCTTTTTAATGGATGATGGAGTAAGTAATCACTGCAGATTTTAAACCATCCAATAATGATGGGAAAAGTAAGAAGAAACCCCATCAAATGGCATGTCCCGGTTAAATGAAATGTATCCTTGACTTTCTAAGTAATCCTAATGAGTGAACCATGATACTAAAGAAATTCCATACCCCTATTCTCCATACTTACTCCCTTTTGTCCTTATCGCACAGGGGAGTAACTAAGAAGCTGATTGAGATTTTCCTCTGTCGTTAGGTGAATCACATTGAGCATGTATGAGCTCAATGAGTTAGGGAAGAAGCAATAATTGCAGAGCTTTCTGTACTTCAAGCTAACCTAGGTTTGCTCAGATATAGCTTTGCAATTTAGTTTGCTTAGTAAGAAAAGAAAGGAAAATACTTCAGAACTAGAATGAGAAAGTTTACAGTAAGTTTGACTTTTTGAATTTGACTTAAAAGGCTGCACTACTTTTAGTAATGTGAGAGTTTTAAAAACCGCTCCATGACAACAAGCTGGACACCATCGGGAGAGATAGTTAATATCACTAGAGTTGGACCGGAACTATATAAAGTGTCAGTCCGTTTTCGAACTTCAGAATTTGGAAAGTTCGAATTCGACCCATTCAAGTCAGGAGTATGGGGGATGAATACCGTATATACTCGAGTATAAGCCGAGGTTTTTAGGTTTAAAAATCAACCTAAAACCTGCCTCTTTTACTCGAGTCACTATAGACACTCCTCAATCCAGATGCAGCACAGTTCAGGCCGGCAGATTCCCATAGTTCTTCGGTTTGCGCGATGATGTCATCGCGCACATGGCGGGATGACCGTCTCGCGCAGCGCACGAAGCAGTACTGGGATTGCCGGCCGACTCGCGGCTCTGCTTTTGGAGCGTTTGACCAACAGGTTCAGGAATCGCGATTGTAGAGAACTTTGTAAAGAAGTTTTAAGTTTAAGGGGTCTAAAGTGTATGTGGACATTTATGGAATTAGTTGGAGCCAATCAGCCACCTGGTAATTTAACCTCCGATCCCCATGTGACCAATTAAACATGATTGAATTGTGGATTGAGTGGATGTAAGCCAGAGAGATGAAACTGAGACCAGTACGGTAAGGGACTGGGGGAGGGAGACTGGGGGGGAGGGCTGGCGTGTACAGTTATGCCATGCAGTGAACCCCCAATACCTTTTCTAATAGGTGGTGCGAAACTTACAATTCCCCAACCAAGCCCACAGCACGGGAGTTGTAGTTCCAAACTCACAGTGGAAAGGTTTAGGGTTAATGTATAACACCTCGGCTATTATTACTCCGAGCAATCATGTTTTTCTAATTTTGGGGCAAAAGGGTACCTCGCTATACTAGAGGGTCGGGCTTATACTCTGAGTATATACGGTATTATTCGAAAAGTCTGAGTGATTTACCCCAAGCTAAAACTAACAGGGTAACTTATCTGTAAAATGCTGGTGGCACACGGGGAAACGGTCTGGGGAACATGGTCCTATCACAAAACGAAGAAACAAACGAACGAATCGTACGATCCTTTCTGTCTATGACGGTCCTTCCTAGCTTAGCGACAGTACATTCGAGGTTTGCAGTGTACATGGTAAGACAATGATTGACATGGGAGCCCAGGGTTCAAATCCTGGCTATGGGCCAGCTATACAATGTTTGGATTTTATATACCCGATATAAATCCTATAATAAATTACACAGGGGCATTCTAGGGTTTCTGCTGCCTGATCCCAACTTTGAAGTCGCCCTTGATATTTCCAGGCGTGCTGCAAAGCCGCATGTTTTAAGAAGTTGTGATCTTCAGCAGGGCCCTAACTAATCAACTTGTCAAACCTTTCCCTAACAAACTACACTACAGCAACCTAATTATATTAAATTATTTTAAACAACATCATATCTGTTTCTAGAAAATTCCTTTTTTTTCCCCCCACCACTCTCGTGCCATGCCGCCTTTTCTTTTAAAGTGCAGGGGTGCCGCCTAGACAGTTTCTCACTCAGTCGCCTTATGGTAGAAGTGCCCTGCTACCTTAGTCAATTAATAAACCTAGATAATATACATAACTATATAATGACCCTATATTCTAACCAATAATAACCTAGGAATATCAATAACCATATATACCCAAGTAATATAATACTTTATAGTTACTAGGTTATCATAGTTTATATATAATTACTAGGTTATTATATTACAGGTTATTATATAACAGGGTATTAATAATCCAAACATTTGTATAGCTGCCCCTATACAGGATTCAAACTGGTCTCCCATGTCAACGGCAGTGCCTTTAACCAGTACACTATCCGACCACTAATTATTGTGCTAATAATATATTACCTAGGTTTCATATAGTAATTATATAGGTTATTATATTTATTTATTATTTTACATTTGAAACCTAACTCGCTGATTGGGGCAAAATTGCACCTTGTGTTTAACAATAAGAACTGTATTGAATAACCTGCGTGGTCTTTAAATACTAGAGATTGGATGTTACTATAACAGACCAAAGGTTGTTTTAATTGGCGAATATTATGATTGTGTGGTGTAGAATGAGATAGGAAGGAAATCTGAAGTTTTGGAGCAGATTTACTTGTGCCATCTAGAAACAACAATGCTTCTACACAAAGATACAGTAGTGCAAATCAGGAAAACCTTCACTACGCAGGCAAACCTGTCACTTTGTTTAGAACACCATCCTATTGTAATGGGAGCTATTAGTGATCATTAGAGAACAACTTGTATATATACCTGCAGTAATGTGTGCAGGGGGGTAAGGAAATGGCTGAGAGCGGGTTAGGCTTAGAATTAAGCAAAAAGCTCAGATGGATTGTTCAGGACATTCACTTTATGGGGCAGCACCAAACATAAATAAACCTGATGTTGGGATATATACAGGGTCCAATACATTATACTGAAATAAAACACATAATCAATCTCCCCTATATCAGTTGTGCAGCTATAACCGGAGGGGGAATGTTATTTAGCACTTTGTCATATGTGTTCAGGGAGAACATGCCCGTACATCCTTTCTCTTTCTTTCAGCCATAAAAATTGGTAACCAGTGCAGGGAATAGAACATTCATACCTTAAACGCAATATAAGAGCCATTGGAGAGCACGTACTTGTATGTTTCCAGAGCACACAGCAAAGAAATATCGTACATCATGTATTATTTACAAACTGCCGCCTGTAGTAACCTGCAGAAGAAATATCTAATGTTTGTCTTGTTGGTACCCACGTAATCCAGTATAACGATTACGTCCATTTAAAGTATTATTTCCTTTTATTGGTATTTTAACTGACTGCGTTTACTTTATCCCCCTCGATTCCTCCTCTGTCACTACATTTTGACAATAGCGATAAAACAATATAATATGTATATATAAAATCCAGCTTCTGTGCTGGGTTCCTTTAGAGGTCAAAGATGAACACCCTTGTTTTAAACCCACGGTACGGAATAACAACCCGGCATTCTTCGATTCAGTCCTGCATTATACTATATACCGTAAATTATTTAGCAATATTGGGATTATTTCTCCGACAAGTCATTATTCGACGAAAAAATAGGGTGAACGGGCATTGTCGCACCACCCAAAAACTAAATTTAACCTACTACTGGACCCACGGTGTGTAGTGTAATATCCTTATCTTACATCCCAGACTCCAAATGGTTCTCCTGTGCAATGTCTTGTAAAGTCCCAAAAAACGAAGAGCAGAGCCTGGTCCTCAATTTTTAATCTCGCCCACTCCACGAAGCCATGCCGTCATTGAATGAGGGCCCTGCACCCCCCCCCTGTCAACCTTTGGCCAGGCCCCTGACTACCTGACCCATGGACACACATATCTTTTCTTTATGCGCGCGATCAGCTGTTAAAAACGTCTGGGTCGCTGCACAGGATTATAGGCTTGTGGTGGGCCTACTACCGAGGCCCCCCCGGTCGTGGGGTAGGCGGGGCAGTCGTTACACCACGGCCTCCTAACCTATCTCCAAACCCCTTTTCGTAGTGTGAGGGCTCCCTCTACCTCAACCGCGTAGAGTTTGCAAAAAAAGACAGAACTCTACCTATACAGCCTCTTTCCCCAGCTCTGTACTGCCAGGAGCCGCGTCCATGATGGCGCCTCCAGCCAATCACGGCGCGGCTGCGGGTCCAGCCCCCTGCTTGCAGTTCATGTGGTAGTGAGAGATCGTAAACTGTACTGTTCTCCTCTCCGTGTCTCCAGGACAGATTTCGGTAACCCTCGAATTAGCCTCAATTTCGGATATCAACTCTAATGTAGCCTTCGATTTCGGTAACTCCCTAATGTAGCCTTCGATTTCGGTAACCCTCAATGTAGCCTTCGATTCGGTAACCCTCTAATGTAGCCTTCGATTTCGGTAACCTCTAAGTGAGCCTTTCGATTTGGTAACCTCTCAAATATATAGTTTGGTAACCCTCGAAATGTAGCCTTCAATTCGGAACCCTCTAATGTAGCCTTCGATTTCGGTACCCTTAAGTAGCCTTCGATTTGGTTAACCTCTCAATATATAGTTGGTAACCTCGAATGTAGCCGTTCAATTTCGGGTAACCCTCTAATGTAGCCTTCGTTTTCGGTAACCTCAATGTGAGCCTTCGATTTCTGTAACTCTAATATAGCCTTCGATTACGGTAACACCTCTAATGTAGCCTTCGATATGGTAACCCCCCAATATATAGTTTGGTAACCCTCAAATTAGCTTTGATTTCGGTAACCCCAAATGGTATCATTTGGTAACCCTCAAAAGCCTCTGATTTTGATAACCCTCGAATGTAGCTTTTGATTTCGGTAACCCTCAAATGATAGCCTCGATTTCGAACACTAGCTCAATGGGGGCCATATAATCCATCAACCTATCTGCTGCTCCATCACCAGCTCAATGGGTGCAATAAATCAATCAATCCATTCATGAACTCCATCACCAGATCAATGGGTGCATAAAATCCATATCCTTCAGCAGCTCCAACACCAGCCAAGGGCCTCTCCCAGTGTCTCTCCTAGAGACCAAATTGCAAGTTTAAAACATAATGCCAAGTGCAAACAATTCTCTTCACCTACTCTAAACCTGTGCCCCCTTTTTCCTCTATGGACCACATGCCACCCGCCTGTGACAACAAATACCCTTAAAAACTAATAATAAGGGAGGGAGGGTGGGGCCTTCTTAAACTAAAAAGGCTGGCACTGTGTTTCCTAACTCCAGTCCCTTCTATACACTCTTGCTCACCCTATCCTGCACCCTGACTGATTTTAGCCCATTCCCTATGTTTCTATACCACCTAACAATTCTCACATTACCTCCGTTTAAACCCTCATATCCTGCCAGTCTTCCACTCTTAATAGTCCTTCCAGATCGTAATTACCAATGTTATTTTAAATGTATTTAATCTGAACTTTTAAACTATTTTCCCTATTACAGACATCCACCCTGCCCTTTCAGGCTTCCAGACCGGGGTAGAGAAGGGGCGTGAATCGGGGCATGATGTCACGCGGGGGTGAGGCCACCATTCTAGGGTGGTGGAGGTGGGGTTAGAGGTAGTTAGGGGTGTTCCCAGGGAATTTTGGAGTGGCATGGAAAGGGGCATGACTTTGGAGGAGACTCAAGTCTCCTCTCAAGTCCGGGGGTCTGGGGTGGTGTTGCGGGGAGGGGTGGGATACCTGTATTGACTTTAATGGGTTCGATTCCGAACTATTGACTTCCAAATTTTACTGACGTTTAGCAGTTCGATAATTTTAGAAAGTTTGACCATCTCTAATTATCCACCAATAACATTCATATATTACAGAGTTTTTTGTCATTGTAAAATAGGTTCATTCCTTTGTCGAGTATTGGTGGTGATCTTATAAAAGACAATGAATGTCTAATTAAAAATATATTCATGTAATAAGGACACGAGTGCACTATGGTTTAACCATAGAAAGCGTTTGTTGATTTGATCCAGCTCCTCCTCCTTTATTCTTCTTCTTAAGGAACAGAGATGGATTAAGATGATATGGGGCCCTAGCAGGACCCTCTTAGGGCCCCCTTCTTCACTAACATATTGTATGCACGGGCCCCCTGAAGTTTCCTGGCCTAGGCGGTTGGTCTGAATTGCCTGTGGATGATCCTGCAGGATTACTACTATAGTACATAAAAAGTGGGTTTAAAAAAAAAAAAAAACTGGTTAAAATGAATTGGTAATAGCCAAGGTCCTAATATGAAAAATAAAATATTGTAAACCTAAATTAGGATGTCTAATCTGGCCTCCACATTGTTGTACTACACTTTCCAGGCCCTAAACATAGAAATCTGTCCTTTACAGCATTTCACGAATCATTTTTGTTTTTGTACAAACTAAGCGAGCATTCGATTGGTCCGGGCTGAGCATGTAATCGACTGAATTGTGGTTCACTACACTGTGTTCATTTTCTATTTTTTGGCAAGCAGAATTTGTCCTTTGTTCTCTTCCTTATCTGGATTCATTGACCATAATGATCTTGCTTACATAAAACTATACCCTTATGCTCCCAGTTATAGTTTTAGACATCATTATCCTGCTAAGCCTGTTTATAACAAAACTAGACAAATGGTCGCGGTGCAGACAATGTATCCTTCGTGCACAGCTACTGATCTCTCTGTAGATTTCATGGATTAATATATTAAGAATTTTGCCAGAAGATGGATATTTACTCTTTGTTTATTTCTGATTAGAGAATCAAATTGCGACTAACTGCAGTTCTGGGGAAAAGATACAAGAAGGATTGATATTGTTCATATTACTATACAAATAAAGGGTAAGTTTATTACGAAGAGAAAACAGAGGTAGATGGGGACACTCTCTCTTGGATGGAATTTCTAGATTTTGTTATTTTGCATAGTAGTCAAATACTGTTTGGAATATATGACACATGTACAGATCGTGAACAGTCCATCAAGAAATATGATTGATTATACAAATCACACACTTTAATCGTACTATTGGAAGACGTGAAAAAAACATAAACAGAAACTCAACATAAAATACAACAATGGGCTTCACAATCAGACGGAACACAACATAAAATACAACAAGGGTCTCACAATTTCAGATGGAACACAACATAAAATCAACATGGCTCACAATTTCAGATGGAACACACATAAAATACAACATGGGCTCACAATTTCAGACGGAACACACATAAAATACAACAATGGGCTCACAATTTCAGATGGAACAAACATAAAAATACAACAATGGGCTCACAATTTCAGACGGAACACACATAAAAATACAACAATGGGCTGCACAATTTCAGAGGGAACACAACATAAAATACTACAATGGTCTCACAATTTCAGATGGAACACACATAAAAATTCTACAATGGGCTCAAATTTCAGATGGAACAAACATAAAAATACAAACATGGGCTACAATTTCAACGGAACACAACATAAAAACAAAGGGCTCACAATTTTAGATGGAGCAAACATAAAAAACAACAAGGGTTCATCAAATTTCAGATGGAACCCAACATAAAAATACAACCAATGGGTTTCACAATTTTAGACAGAACACAACATAAAATACACAATGGGTCACCAATTTCAGACGGAACACAACATTAAAATACAACAATGGGTTCACAATTTCCGATGGAACACACATAAAAATACAACAATGGGTTCACAATTTAGACAGAACACAACATAAAATACAACAATGGGTCACAATTTCAGACGAAACAAACATAAAAATACAACAATGGGTTACAATTTCAGATGGAAACCACAACAATAAAAACACAACAATGGGCTCACAATTTCAGAAAGTTTTTATGGAATAAGTTTTGTATGATATCTTCTTACAAATGTTCATTAAAAAATATACAGCCCTGAGGCCCATGGGTTTCTGCCCATTGCATTTATAACAGGAGCCAGAGAGGCATTTTGCCTAAGAGGAGGTTAATGGATAATGAAGAACTGTTCAATAGGAGATACCCTACATGTTCTTTCCATAATGTAACCTTACCAGAGTAACCTCATTCCCAGAATGACTACATTGTGGGATCTCATTGTAAATGTAATAAGTGTTATATATATTCTCATACGTCTTTCTCGTTGAACCCATGCATGAGAGAATAAGAAATATGTCTAAAGATGTATCCGTGTTACTAGGCAATATTTCCAGTGGAAACCATTGCCAAAGTGCAATCTCAACTGAACTAAACCATAATATTTATATACCTAATCATCTTTATGGGAAAATTAAAAGGTTGCACATAAGCTCTATTAACATGTTACTGTGTGGGCTGGGAATTTTAAAGCCTACCTTCTGTGACCAGCATTAAAGACAGGTAATCAGCGCTGATTATGACTGTGCCACATCGAAATGAAGATAAGCCAATCAGCACTAATTAGGTCTGCCCACATGTGAATGCAATCAAGATGAGCATAATCAGCACTGATTATGTCTGATCCCATTAATCCAAATAATAAGGTGCAGGTAATCAGCACTGATTAGGTCTGCTCACAGTGAATCCAATCAAGGTACATTTAATCAGCACTGATTAGGTCTGCCCACGGCCAATAGGGGCTAATTAGGTCTGCCCACATGTGACTCCAATTATAAGGAGGTAATCAGCACATAATCTGTTCACGTGAATCCAATCAAATACAGGTAATTAGCACTATTAGATCTGCTACATGAGGATCCAATCAAGATGCAGGTATCAGCGCTAATTACGATCTGGCGCAGCTAATTGGACAGTAACTTGTCTCTTTTCAAGTGAAATGAATAACAATAGGAAGCACATAATGCAAGTGATGAACTTAACATAGAAGCTCTGTACATAACAGTCCTATACAAAGTATTAAAAATTTACACAAAACAGAATTTTTGCAAAATCTGCACTTATACTGTGCTGCCTTACAGCAATGGTATACAAGCCATGTGCGAATGAGAACCAGATGCAAACATTGTACGAAAACTCACAGTAAACAAGAATTGTATAACAAAGCACTGTATGCAAACAGTGCACAGGAATAGCACTCTGGTCTACACAGGGCCTGATTTACCCACATGTTGATTGTGCTTAAAAATAGGGATTAAAATTGTGCTAACCTATATTGAATAGGTTAGCGCAAGTTTAACTCCAAAATTGCACTGGCTGCACCAGTTTCACAAAAGACACCTGTGAACGGTGCAATGTATTAATAAGGGATTTGCACCACTTTTAACTCCACAATTTAAGACAGCTAATGGCTGGTCATAAAGTGGCGCTGGGGTAAAATTCCTTTTGGGATTACAACAAGGTGCAAATCCAATATTAAATACTGAAAGCCAGATTTCCTGAGCAACTTGCAGCTCTGGGTAAATGAGGCCCACAGACTGCACAGATCATTAGCAGACATCCCACCCTGCCAAAACTAATTTCAGTGAGGATACCCACACATTTCAGGGAGGATACCCACCCCCTAAAGCCCCACCCCAAGATTAATGCATAGTCCATTGCATCAGACACCACACATGTATACAGTCAGACACTTTTGCACACAAACACTTGCATCTCAACAGACACACACTCATGAAAACAGTCAGACACACCATATACAAAACGTATGTCACTATTAAGTGTTTTGTCACTTTAATCGCTAAAAGAACTCTGACATCATTGTGCTCCCTCACACACAATACCACTGATATAAACACTGCACAGAAATTACACTGTACTGTATACAGACTGCACAGATATTAGCACAATTACAAAAACTGCACAGCAATTCCACTGCATACAAACACTGCACATCAATACACTATATACAAACAAGCACAGAAATAGCATATCTACAAACACTGCACAGAAACAGCACTGTATACAAACACTGACATAAATAGCCGCTATTACAAACACTGCACAGAAATAGCACTGAATACAAACACTGCACAGAAATAGCACTGTATATAAACATGCTCAGAAATAGCACTTATACACAACACTGCACAGAAATACACTGTATACAAACCTTGCACAGAAATAGCACTGATATAAACACTGCACAGAAATAGCACTATATACAAACACTGCATAGAAATAGCACAGTATACAAACACTGCACAGAAATAGCACTGTTACAAACACTGCACAGAAATAGCACTGAATACAAAACACTGCACAGAAAATAGCACTATATGCAAACACTGCCAGAAATAGCACTATACGTATACAGACTGCACAGATTATTAGCACAATTACACAAAACTGCACAGCAATGCCACTGCATACAAACACTGCACATCAATACCACTATAACAAACAATGCACAAGAAATAGCACTATATACAAACACTGCACGAGGAAACAGCTGTAACAAACACTGCACAGAAAATGCACTGTAACAACAGCACAGAAATAGCACTGACATACAAACATGCCACAGAAATAGACACTATATGCAAACACTGCACAGAAATAGCACTATACTCTATGCGACTGCACTGATTGTTAGCACAATTACAACCATGCCACAGCAATACTCTGCATACAAAAACTGCACAGAAATATCACTGTAACAAAACACTGCGAAACAGCACTAAATACAAACCTGCACAGAAAACACTGCATACAAACACTGCATAGAATAGCACGTATACAAACACTGCACAGAAATAAGCACTGTATACAAACCCTGACAAGAAATAGCACTGCATACACACACTGCATAGAAATAGCAACATTATAACAAACACTGCACAGAAATAGCAATGTATACAAAACCTGCAGAAATAGACTGCCATACAAACACTGCATAGAATAACACAGTATACAAACACTGCACAGAAATAGCACTGTTACAAACACTGCACAAAATAGCTCGTATAAACCCTGCACAGAAATAGCACTGCATACAAACACTGCATAGAAATAACACAGTATACAAACACTGCACAGAAATAGCACTATATACAAACACTGCATAGAAATAGCACAGTATACAAACACTGCACAGAAATAGCACTGTATACAAACACTGCACAGAAATAGCACTGAATACAAACACTGCACAGAAATAGCACTATATGCAAACACTGCACAGAAATAGCACTATACTGTATACAGACTGCACAGATTATTAGCACAATTTACAAAAACTGCACAGCAATGCCACTGCATACAAACACTGCACAGAAATAGCACTGCATACAAACACTGCATAGAAATAGCACTGTATACAAACACTGCACATAAATAGCACTGTCACAAACACTGCACAGAAATAGCACTGAATACAAACACTGCACATAAATAGCACTGTATACAAACACTGCACAGAAATAGCACTGAATACAAACATTGCACAGAAATAGCACTATATGCAACACTGCACAGAAATAGCACTATACTGTATGCAGACTGCACTGATTGTTAGCACAATTTACAACCACTGCACAGCAATACCTCTGCATACAAACACTGCACAGAAATATCACTGTATACAAACACTGCATAGAAACAGCACTAAATACAAACACTGCACAGAAATAGCACTGCATACAAACACTGCATAGAAATAACAGATCAAACACTGCACAGAAATAAGCCGTATACAAACCTGCTGCAACATGAAATAGCACTGCATACAAACACTGCATAGAAATAGCACATTATACAAACACTGCACAGAAAAGCACTGTATACAAACCCTGCACAGAAATAGCACTGCGTACAAACACTGCAAAGAAAAACACGTATACAAACACTGCACAGAAATAGCACTGTATACAAACACGCACAAAAATAGCACTGTATATAAACCCTGCACAGAATGACGCATAACAAACACTGCATAGAAATTACACAGTATACAAACACTGCACAGAAATAGCACTGTATACAAACACTGCACAGAATAGCACTGTAGTACAAACACTGCACAAAAATAGCACTGTATACAACACATGCAAAGAAATAGCACTGTATATAAACACTGCACAGAAATAGCACTGTATACAAACACTGCACAGAAATAGCACTGTATACAAACCCTGCACAGAAATAGCACTGCATACAAACACTGCACAGAAATAGCACATTATACAAACACTGCACAGAAATATCACTGTATACAAACACTGCACAGAAATAGCTCTGAATACAAACACTGCACAGAAATAGCACTGCATACAAACACTGCATAGAAATAGCACAGTTACAAACAGCACAGAAATAGCACTGTATACAAAACCCTGCACAGAAATAGCACTGCATACAAACATGCTCATAGAAATAGCACAGTACTACAAACACTGCACAAAAATAGCACTGTATAACAAACCCTGCACAGAAATAGCACTTGCATACAAACACTGCACAGAAATAGCACTTATACAAACACTGCACAGAAATATCACTGTATACAAAACACTGCACAGAAATAGCTCTCGAATACAAAACTGCACAGAAATAAGCACTGTACAAAAACTGCATAAATATGCACAGTACAAACACTGCACAGAAAAGCACTGTATACAAACCCTGCACAGAAAAGCACTGCTACAAACACTGACAAAAATAAAAATAGCACTGATACCAACACTGCACCACACAATAGCACTGTATATAACCCTGCACAGAAATAGCACTGCATACAAACACTGCACAAAAATAGCACTGTATACAAACATTGCACAGAAATAGCACTGTATATCAACATGCCAGCAAATAGCACTAATACAAACACTGCACAGAAATAGCACTGTATACAACCTTGCACAGAAATAGCAGCTGATATAACACTGCACAGAAATACAGATATACTCAAACACTGCATAGAATAGCACAGTAGACAAACACTGCACAGAAATAGCACTTATTACAAACACTGCACACAAATGCACTGAATACAAACACTGCACAGAAATAGCACTATATGCAAACACTGCAAGAAATAGCACTATAACTGTATACAGACTGCACAGATTATTAGCACAATTACAAAACTGCACAGCAATGCCACTGCATACAAACACTGCACCATCAATACCACTATATACAAACAATGCACAGAAATGCACATATACAAACACTGCACAAAAACAGCAACTGAATACAAACACTGCACATAAATAGCACTGTATACAAAACACTGCACAGAAATAGCACTATATGCCAAACACTGCACAGAAATAGCACTATACTGTATGCAGACTGCACTGATTGTTAGCACCAATTTACAACCACTGCCACAGCTAATACCTGCATACAAAACACTGCACAGAAATATCCACTGTTATACAAACACTCATAGAAACAGGCAACTAAAATACAAACCACTGCACCGAAAAATGCATCTGCTTACGACAACACTGCATAGAAATCAGCACAGTTACAAACACTGCATAGAATAGCACAGTATACAAACTCACTGCACAGAAATAGCACTGTAGTACAAACCCTGTCACAGAAATCTCATAGCACTCTGCATACAAACAACTGCACAGAAATAGCCACACTATACAAACCACTGTCACGAAAACTATACTGTTACAAACACTGCACAGAATAGCTTCCTGTAATCACAAACACTGGCACAGAATAAAGCACTGCTACACACATGCATAAATAGCCCAGTCATACAAAAACACTGCACAAGAAATAGCAACTGTATACCAACCCTCACAAAAATAGCCCTGCATACAAACACTGACACCAAAATGCACTGTATACAACAAACACGGCACACAAATAGCACTGTATATATAAACCCGCAAGAAATAGCAATGCATACAAACACTGCACAAAATAGCACTGTATACATAAAATTGCAAGAAAATAGGCACGTATATATAAACAATGCACAGAATATAGCCTAACTATATACAAACACTGCACAGAAATAGCATGTATACCAAACGTCAGTGCACAGAAATAGCACTGGATACAAACAATGCACAGAAAGAATAGCACTATATACAAACACTGCATAGAAATAGCATAGATACAAAACATGCACAGAAATAGCACTGTATACCAAACACTGAACAAGAAAATAGCATGACTCCAAACACGCACAGAAGAAATCGCACTAATGCAACCTGCACAGGAAAATAGCACTATACTTGTATACAGACTGCACAGATTATTAGCACAATTTACAAAACTGCACAGCAATGCCACCATACCAAACACTGGCACAATCAAATTACCACTGATAACAACAATGCACAGAAATAGCACTAGATACAAAACACTGCACAGAAACCGCACTGAATACAAACAATGCCACATAAATAGAACTGTATACAAACACTGCACAGGAAATCGTCACTATTCATGAAAACACTGCAGCAGAAAATTAGCCTATACTGTATGCAGACTGCACTGACTTGTTAGCACAAATTACAACCACGCACAGCAATACCTCTGCATAAAACACTGCACAGAAAAATCCACTGTCTACAAAAAACTGAGTAGAAACAGCCCTAAA
>JAACNH010004111.1:0-25506 GCA_019447015.1 Hymenochirus boettgeri | reverse complement strand
TCTATCAATGTATCTTTATATGTCTACCTATCTCTATCTGTCTTTATATCTATCTCTGTCTATCATCTGTTTATTATATTTCTATTTATCAATGTATCTTTATCTGTCTACACAGATTGATAGACAGAGATAGATATAAAGACAGATAGAGATAGGTAGACATATAAAGATACATTGATAGAGAAATATAATAAACAGATAAAGATATAAAGATACATTGATAGATAGTAGCAATATAATAAACAGATGATAGACAGATAGAGATAGGTAGACATATAAAGATACATTGATAGAGAAATATAATAAACAGATGATAGACAGATAAAGATAGGACAGATAAAAAATATATTGATAAATAGTAATATAATAAAACAGATGACAGAGAGATAGATATAAAGACAGACAATTAAGTAGACAGAGATACATTGATAGATAATAAGAATATATAATAACAGATGATAGACAGAAAGAGAAGACAGATAGGTAGACAGATAAAGATACATTGATAAATAGAAATATAATAAACAATGATAGAGAGATAGATATAAAGACAGATAGAGTAGTAGACATAAAGAAACATTGATAGATAATAGCAATATAAATAATAGAGTGATAAACAGATAGAGATAGATATAAAGACAGATAGAGATAGATATAAAGACAGATATAGATATAGAGATACATTGATAGATAATAGAAATATAATAATAGATGATAAACAGAAAGAGATAGGTAACATATAAAGATACATTGATAGATAATAGAAATATAATAAAGATGATATAGACAGATAGGTAGACATATAGATACATTGACAGATAATAGAAATATAATAAATAGGTAAACAGAAAGAGATAGGTAGACATATAAAGATACATAGATAGATAATAGAAATATAATAAAGATGATAGACAGATAGGTAGACATATAAAAATACATTGATAGATAATAGAAATATAATAGATGATAAACAGATAGAGATAGGTATAAAGATAGATATAAGACAGATAGAGAGATAGGTAGACAAAGATACATTGATAGAAATAGCAATATAGATATAAAGACAATAGAGATAGGTAGACATATACAGATACATTGATAGATAATAGAAATATAATAAACAGATAGAATAGGTAGACATATAAAGATACATTGATAGATAATAGAAATATATAAACAGATGATAGATAGAGATTGACAGACAGTAGTGTGTGGGACAGTGTAGCGTATCTGAAAGGTTAGTGTGGCAGGAGGTCTAGATTCTGCCCAGACATTGGTTTGACACTGTTTACCGTGTCTGTGTGCCACTCATTTCACTAGTTCCAGTTGCAAAGGATTTTGCCAGTGTCTATGTGCCAACTATTAACACTGTTGCGCGCTAAGCATTTTGGGATTATGGCTGATTGGAGGAAGAGCTGTTCCATGTAGATGTGATTTCCGCCCTGTATCTACCTACACAAGATATGTGTCCGTCTCAGTCACTGGGATCGGTCCCTGTAACCCGCACAATGGACAGACCCTCCTGTTACCACTAACAGACATTTCCCTTCTACGGTTCTCTCGCGCTCAGACTGGAGAGGGAATGACGCTTTTCCGCTTCCGGGTCATGCTTCACCTGCCGGAGTCACCGGAAGCCGGAGGATAGGGAACGAGTGTCAGTGACAGCGACCGAACTCCCTTCCCCCTTCTCAGCCGCCTCCTCCCTCCCTTGCCATCCCCACCCCTTCCCTTGGCTACTACCTCTCAGCTTGTGTCCCGAGGGGGGCTCTCCAGCCCCCCCTTCCTTCTACATTGACATCCGCCCCCTCCCATCCCTTCCTGGGTCCCCAGTCGTCAATGCTCAATTCAATCGGCTTCTCTTTATCGCTGCACACTGCGGACTGTAGTGGTGGGTGAGGCGGTAGTTCCTGTCGGACCCGTTTCCCGTCACCCTCCCCGCCATGGCTAGGAACACTCTGTCTTCGCGCTTCCGTAAGTGGACATAGACGAGTACGATGAAAACAAATTCGTGGACGACCAACTGCAAGAGGAACCCGCTGAGCCTAGGGACTCGACGAGGGGGAGGTGGACAGTCTGATCAGGCAATATCCTTATGTCACAGCACTTCTGTAGGCTGCAAGACCTTCTGGGATGTCAAACTCGCAGCCTGCCAGGTGTTTACAAACTGCATCTCCCAGTATTCCCCTGCTGAATGCTGGAGTTGTGTAGTTTTCACCCCGAGGTGCATAGTGGGTAGGAGACATTTAATTCATTGTAAGTCACCTAAGACCCATCTAACTGGTCTATATATAAATAAATATTATATAGATATATATATATATATATATATATATATAGAGATAATATATATATATAATGATATATATATATATATTATATATATATATATATATGTCCTATAACCAATGTTAATTCAGTAAGGGATTTATTCCATAGGCCTGATCCTCTCTGGGGGTTTATTTGGAATTATGTATAATGTGAAAGGGGGGGGGGGGGGGTTGTTTGCTGTGCATTTCTGTGCCCCTTAATGGAAAATTGGCATATTGAAAAATAAATAGTTTCACATATGAACTATAATATTAGTAGTTCTGCTAGGTACACACACTAGCGATTGATTACACGTAAAAGCTACTGCGTCTGTGAGTAGCAGTCAAGCC
Source organism: Hymenochirus boettgeri (assembly GCA_019447015.1). Taxonomy (NCBI): domain Eukaryota; kingdom Metazoa; phylum Chordata; class Amphibia; order Anura; family Pipidae; genus Hymenochirus; species Hymenochirus boettgeri. The sequence goes on along the minus strand of JAACNH010004111.1, from coordinate 22,849 downwards.
AATGACTGACTGTTCTGCCCTGAGCTGCGCCTTGGTGCATGTTAAATCTCACATAAGGGCACGGCCACACTGCAGCGCAATCGATGCAATTCTTTGCGATTTGTTGCGTTTGCACATGCGGTTTTCATTAACTATTGAAAAACACATGCGATTGCGATTTAAAATGCGGAACGCAAATTGCAACACACCCGAAAACGGGCGTTTTTGGTGCGTTGCCGTGGTTTCAATGATAGAAAAAGCGCAGCAGTGTGGCCTAGCCCTAAAGCTATTACAGATCCTAACGGTGGCACTGTGGCAACAGCTTTTACAAATGGGCAGGCAGAGGGGAAGACTTCAAAAGGGAAATAAGTTGTCCTACAGGCACAAGATCCCTGACGACTCTCAACTCACAAATAACCCGCTGAACATCTGACCTGCTGTACACCACAACACCCAACCGTTCACACACAAACAGTTCTCAGCTGTGAGTATGTTATTGAGAGTCAGACATCATGCAGTGATTCTGTGTCTGTACATAGCTTTATGCTTTCACATAATGGTCAAACTAAAAATATCAGTGCCACCCTTAAAAAGACTATCAATCAGTAAAAATGATTGGTGTCTGAATGAAGGGAAAATTGGCCCATATGTGGTATATCATTTGAAATAAAGAGAAACTGGTCTCATCAGTACAATCGCAACTAGCCTAGATATGTGTGTATCTAGCTGTGTGTGAAGTCTGCTCGTGTCTTGTGACAGACACATGATCACCTGTCATAAGCCCTACCTGAAATAATTCTCTGAGCTTCCTCTGCCTATGGATAACTTAGAATTTCAGGGGCAGGGCTTATGATGCACTTCCCACTGTCCCAGCAGTAGGATACAAATTGGTATGCTTAAGCCAGTGGCGAGAGGGCAGAGCTATGGCGCTGGTGGTGTCACAATTCACAGTGTGAAGCAGGAAGCACCACCTTTTATACTGCTAGAAGTTCGAATATATTGCAGCTAGAAGCATGATCCTGGAGTACTTTTAAAGGGTATCTCCACTCGTTTGAAGATTTGGTAATCCAGTTCTATTGAAGAACAGGAGGTAAAGGAGCTGTGCCTTACCTTCCGTTTTCAATAGAACAAACAGGAGCCAGGAGAGAAGGTAAGAAACTTACCGCTCGCTCGCTCCCCGGCGCTTAGTCTGACAGGTCCCGACGGACCTTGTCTTTTATGCGCATAGATCGCGCATGCGCATAGAAGACAAGGTCCGTGCGGGACCTGTCAAGACTACACGCCGGGGGACAGTACTTCAAGGAACCAATTAAACAGATTTTATGTTTGCATATAATAGAGGGTTGGCAAATAGCAGGACTGGCTTTTAAAGTGCTAATTATGGGTGTATTAGCACTGCGCTTCCTGACCTGTTTAACTTAATTGATTTCTACAATTTACATGAAATAATCCATTAGCAGCTAAAGGAGTGTCCTTTTAAACAAAACTAACCAATTACATACAGAATAAATGTTTAGTGCTATAAAAAAATACGGATCATCACCAACCAAACATGTACACCAAACGATAGTTGTCCAAAATGCCCATTCCTCCTCTAGCGATTGCACCTGTGTATGGAGCATAAGAGTTCTGGCCTGTGACTTCTACTGGAGGAATGAAGATTTCAGTTGGAATGGAAAGGCTTTTTTTTTTATTATTCCTAAAAAAAGGTCAGTGCTTACATTAAATGTTTGCAGTACTTTCCCTGTGTAAAAATTCAGAGCTCAAATCCCATACACTGCTAAGACTAGTGCACCTTTATTTATTATAGTTATAGGAACAATCTGCCATTGCCTGCTGCAGGTGGTATTGTGCAGGAGGTGAAACAACTTGATATAAGAAGTTTATCTCTTCCCTGTCATGTGTACAGCATCTGTGGGATGTGCTGGAAAAACAAATTAATTCTTAAAGGGCCACATCTAGAAACTTTACAGGGCTTTAGGCTGAGAAAAGCATGCGATTTCCCACTTTTCTAAACAACTAAAGGTATGTTTACATGAGAGATTTGTACCAGTCATTCTGTTCTATGAAGAGGAGTAGGAAGTAACAAGGAGACCCCCATGTCACTCCAACATTGTTTAGTGTTCACAAGATTTCTAAACAAGTCTGGGAACCTCTACACACATTAGATTGTCAGTGATTGGTTAGCCGCTTCAACTGACCATTATGCAACATGGATTCAGCCTTAAGACCAATAGAAAATGTGCTAGTCTTGGCAGGGCAAACAAGAAAAGAGATGGATCAATGCACATTCTTGTCTAGCTTGTCAGGGCACCATTGCCAACAATAGTTAGTCACTTGTTTATGATGCTTAAAGACAGTCCACCTTAGTGTATATTATCTGCAAATGTATGTGTTTGATTTGTTTTTAATTACATTTGTGCCCCTCTTTTTTGATTGTATGAGAGCCGTATGTTTCTCAGGATATTGACGGATTCACTTTTGTCTGAGATAGTGTTCTTTCATACTGTCAGAAATTCCAAATGTTGTCAAGCTATCTATGCCAATTTTATAAGGTTTAATGTTGCCAGGGACAGATGTGCAAAGTATGAATCATATATCATCTTTAACCCTTTTGATTGTATATGCCAGAAATGCCCACTCTTAACATTTTATTTTAAGCTTGTTCAGTGGAAAGCATTTTAGGTTAATGAAAAACAAGGGTGCAAAGTGAGTGGATTTTTAGTTAAGGTGCTCCTAATAAAGGGCATGCCCACCCCCCCCCCCACACTAAATTTTAACCACTACATGGCCCCACTGTTTAGTGTAAAAAAAAATCTTTACAATACATCTCTGCTCCTTATGGTTCTCTGGCAGTTCTCAAATTCCAGGAAAATGAAGTAGGAGCAATCTTCTTCCAAAAGGTTTATGCCTCCTGTCTTGCCACCAGAAAGGAATTGTGACATGCGCAGGGGAGCCCTTCCCATCCCTCCCACCTTCCGGATCCCTCTCTGGCTGCCCTTCACCTACCACAAAACCATTTTGCTGTGGTGGTAGGCTACTCCTGCCCGATCCCAACCGCCATGTCAGATGTTAATAAAATAAGCAAAACTCTTACAGCCCTTCTCTTCTGCGGCCTCTCCATTGGCGGCAGCTGTGTCTGTGATTGGCTTCCCTTTCAGCCAATCACAGATGTGGCTGCTGGTCCGGCCTGCTTGCAGGTTCGAGCAAGCAGGGAGCCTGATCAGTGCACCACAGTAGTGAGGGGCTGTAAGTAGAGTTCGGCTTCTGTTTTAACAATGACATAGTGGTGGGGTGACCAGGGATGCCCTACATTATACTAAATGTTTTCGCAAGGTGGAGATGCCCTTAAAGACCACTCCATCCCTCCTACTTGAACAGATGCTTTTTATTATTGTTAAACTGTGGTCTCGAAACAAGTTAGGGTAAATGAAACCTGCAGTATTTTCTTTAAAATGAGCTGATAATCACATCTCTGGCTGGAGCCAATGAGAATAGAATTACATGGGGTGAATGTACAAACTTCTGCTTCCAGTAGGTTGAGTCACATCACCTGACCTCTTCCCCACCCATCCTTCCGGGGGGAGAAGCATGCTCAATTAAGACATAATGCTGGGGAAATCAGGAAGTACCTGGGGGGGGAAAATTGACAGTTGAGAAGGGGAGCCTATTATACAGACAGGCTGGTCACATGGCTGAATGAGGAAGTGTTTAAGCAGGAAGTATATGTTTAAGCAGGAAGTAATATTGCTGAACCTTTCCAGCAATAGCTTCTCACAAATTGTATCTAGAGATGTTATTTGGTTTTATTTTGAAGGTGTGATGGAAGGCTTTTTTATAATTCTTACTAATTTGGAAGAATCAAGACCCACAGTTACCCTTTAATGAAGCTGGCTACCAAAAAAAAGCTAGATCGGATCCTAATGTAAATAACAATTTTTCCATAAGATGTCCCTTTTATTCAAACAATATATGTATACAGTATGGCTCCAATGTGAAGTTTATGTATTAATACCCTAATAACCAGTGGCCCAAAAAGGCATATTTGATGCTTTACTAACATGTTATCTGAACTGTCACAGTTGGTAGCCATGATGTTGCAGAATACTGAAAAGGAATGGAATCTACATTTTACTGAAACTTAAGGGCTAGGCCACACTAATCGAGGCAACGCAAGCGGAATCGCACATGCGCAATGCGTAAAGTGCGGCCAAGCTCTAAAGGACATGCAATCCTTAAAACAAAAAAATGGTCATTGTCCTACAGATATGTTCATCACATTACTAGATGTATTGCTACCCCATCCCTGCCTTCCTATGCAAATTCTCAAGTTCTTTAAAGCTCATTGAGCAGAGGAAAGAGGCTGCAAACTGCCAAAAAGGGGCCAATACTTATTACATTATGGTTAGAAATGCTTATAATAAAAGCTAAAAATAGCAGTTGGGGTTATGGGCAAATAAATTACCGGGGTTTTTTTGTTTTGTTTTAATGTATGTGTAAATGTGGTATAATTCACATTATAGAACTAAAAAGAATTTCCCAGAGACTTCTGAGAAATAAATCCATGTATGCCTGTTAAATGCAACACCACTTGTTTGTTCTTTTTGGTTGTTTGCATCCTTGTGAGAATAAACTTATAGCTATTTAAAACTTAAAAATTTGTACTAAATTATATAGCTATCTAGTAGAGAAGTATCTTTCTGTGTGCTACTTTTCTTTTGCTTTTTTCCCTTGACTTTGATTTACAGGGGACTTGCTCGAGCATTCCAGTCTGCCTTAAGGAATTCTCCTGTTAACTCCAAGAACCAATTAGTGAAGGTAGAAACAAGATTGATTGCTTTTGAAACCAATACCAATATTACAAATACCGGTGAGATGAATTCTGGTGTGTAAAATGAGTTAGGGTTATTCTTTGGCTGTAATAATCTTGAATCATTTGCGTACACCTAGCCTAAAAGTATTCTAGAAATAATTGAAATTATTTTAATAATTTAATGGAACAAAACAAAGCCACTACATCTGACTGAAAGTGAAGATCAGAGTCCATGAAGTTGTCACTACCTTGATTTGCTACAGCCAAATGAGCTTGGGGATTATAGCCAAATAGCCTGCAAAGCAAATATACCATTAGATAAAATCATTGCTAATTTACAATTCTGATATTCAAACAGACCTCTTCCTCCAGTGTAAAGGTGTTATTTTTCATGTTTATTAAACAAATATAAACAACAGCCATTCAGCATAAATATTAAAATACCTGTTCCACTGTATAATGTCTGTTTGTAAGGTACTTGTGATTTATATATTCCAATTCAGAATCTTTTTATGTATGTATCCCTGGTTAAAGGGGCGTTTCACACCTTCCAAGTGTCATGTGCTTTTTGCACATATGGCAATATTGTACTAAAGGCTTACAATAAGGGACTAAAATGTGTTAATAAATATAAAAAAAAAGTAAGGCAGAATATTTGAATGCAAGCTTTTGTGAACACTTTAGATTAGGGTCCCAATACAACACACAATGCGTTTCTGTGCGATTAATGCATTCTTTAATATTGCTCGTCTTTCCTACAATGGTCCTAATACTGAAAACTTATAAGATCTACACCAAAAATGGTAATTACATGTGTTCCAAAATCAGAGAGGAACGCGCACAAGACAATTAACTGGCTGCATTTATTTCTTCAAAATCATTGTTACATAGGGAACAAAAATATACAAACAAAATACAGCAAACATAAAAAACAATATTGGCTTTTACAAATTAATGGGCAGGTCCACTCAAAAAAACAAACAAACTTTGCTGCAAACTGAAGATTACCCCCCAAACCCCACTTTTGCGATATACAGTGTTCCATAGATGCTCCTGAACTTGCTTACCTACTGGTCCCGCGCATCTAGGTGCTGCCCACTGCTCCCTGATTCGAGCAAAAACAGGAGAGCAGGGGACTCTGCACAGACAGGTGTCAGGTGAGTAACTGAAAGCCGCAACCAGGAAGTGGAGGGTGCTGTCAGCAGCAGAGGCAGCGAGGGATCGGGTAAGGTAAGCAAGTTAAAGAGCGTCTTTGAAAACTCTGTATATTGCAAAAAGGGGTTGGGGGGGTAATTTACAGTTTGCAACAAAGGTTTTTTTTAAGTGGACGCCTTTTAGTAAACATTTGCGTAATTGCAATATTCTTATTGTAAAATAATTTATAAGAACATCCATATATATCACAAAGGATATAAACGGCTTCATTAAAAGGAATGATTTTACCCCAAAACATATCCATACATATCCTACTGGACATGAGCAAACAATTAACCATATTGGGAAGTGGAGCAAAAACAACAAAACAAACCCAACCAGTATTATGCTGGCCATACACTGGCCCAATATTAGATTCAATTCAATGTTAAACATGAATCAGCAAATCACGTATGTTCCCCAGCCAGGACCATTCATTAGCGGTCAACATTAATCGATTACAAAATTATTGACATTCATAGTTATTTAAACATGTGGAAATACTGTAAGGTGTATGTTAAGTATGAATTTCTAGCATTACACAGCTAGTAGACTCCAGGAAGTGTAAAATGTATTAATCCTATAGCAGACTACTACTAGAAGACATTTTTGCAGAAAGAGGTTGGGTACAAATAATGCATTGCTATTAGATCATGGTTTAGGTGAATACAGGGCTTAAATTTAAAATGGCAGAAATATAATTGGAACTTATATATACAATATCCTTCTGCATTTCAGAACGAACTCAAGCAGTGGTACTTAAGGTGCTGACATCTTTCAAAAGCAATGAAATTGAGGAGGCAGTGGAAAACACTGGACCAAAACGAGATTGATCTGCTTATGAAATACATCTACAAAGGGTTTGAAAAAACCTACAGAGAACAGCAGTGCCATATGCTACAATGGCACGAAAAGGTATGTCTTTAAATAATTTAAACTTGGCGATGGCACTCCTTGGCTTACTCGTTTCTATCCAGTTGTCTGCTTGGAACTTCTCTCAGTTCATTTTCAAGTTTTTTGTTGTAACGATGTTGAGTGATGTAAATTATTTTGCTCAAAAGTTACAGGATCCAGTGGATTTCAGTAAAGAAAAAAAAAAATCTTGATTTTGGTGCCCATCATGTGTTCGAGGTGTGATGAATTATCAAGTCTGCGTTTTTTTTTTTTTGTTTGTTAAATCGTGCCAAGGGTGCATTAAAGGGCATGTCCACCCCAAAACTATATTTAAACAACACTGGCCCCACTCTGTAGTGTAATAAAATCCTTATCTTACATCCCTGTCTAAATGGTTTCTCGTAATGTCCTTCCAAAGTCCCAAAAACTGGCCACCAGGAGGATAGCAGAGTCAATATAGGACTCTGCCTCTTGTCTCTCTCCGGGAGAATTACACCATGCGCACTGCAGCCCTCCTCCCCTCCTCCCCCTAGAATAAATCCCCTTTCTGTAGTGTAGGGCTCCCTCCCCCAGCCCCAACCACCAAATTACTTTTTGAAGAAACTTCCCCAAACCCTACTTACATTACCTCTCTCCTCCAGCGTTCAGACAGCCAGAAGCCGCGATCGGCCCCTGCTTGCAATTTCATGCAAGCAGAGGGCTGGGACAGTACGTTGGAGGAGAGAGGCAAGGTAAGTAATGATCGGGGGAGTTCTGCAAAAAGTAATATGGGGGTTGGGGCGGGGGAGGGAGAGCCCTACACTATAGAAAAAGTTTGTAAATTGGGTGGACATGCCATTTAAAAGACAATCACATTAGATTGTCACTTTCTCCTGCAAAATTGGTAATCCGAATATTCATTTTAGGCCAGATTAGCAACAATTAGGCATTTGTCAAAGCTTAGTTATAGGGTATGCCTTTAGTCAGTAATGTATTTTAGATTGACGTCTTTGACTTGAGAGTTAACACAGCTCGAGACCATGAATTGTGTGGATTTCTTCAAAGGTCAGGAAAGGACCACTTCCTAAACCTTGAAATCATAAGTTATAAAAGTAATGTAATATGACTACTGATTTGCGCTTTGGGTGCAATTAAAAGGATTGTTGTGTGTATATTCTGCAATTGTGAATTGAAGAAAAACATTGCCAGTGCAGAGAGCTAAATTGCTAATACCATTGAAAGAAATTGAATTTAATTCTTAGCAATTTGACATAAATCACCTTTAGGCATAAATAGTGCTGTGTTTTATTCAGTTTGGTTTATGTAATGGATAGTCATCACTGCTCATTGTGTACATTTCTCTATAGAATGCATTTTTTTCCATCTTTTATTTTAATTTATTTTTCATAATCTGCAAATAAAAGGGGGGATTTTACTTTATATACATGGTAAAGTTCTGGATAATGTGTATTGGCTTCAAAATTAAGACTAAATACATAATAATGTCATAATACTTAAAGGGCAGTCCACCTAAAAAAAAACAACTTGTAGTAATGTACAGCCTCCACCCCCAAACCCGTTTTGCATAATTGCTAAAGAAGCCCCTGAAGCCGCCTTTTCCTGGTCATGGTGTCAATCAAGGTGACATCACACAATTACCTAACAATGCGACCAGGAGCGGCTCCTGTTCTTGCTCAAAAACAAACTCGCAACAGGAAGGCAGGACAGCGTCCAGACGACGAGGGACTGGGTCAAGTAAGTCCCTTCAGGGGCATTTTTAGCAATTAAGCATAATGCAAAACTGGGGTTTGGGGGGGTGTGTACATTACTTTAAAGTTTTTTTTAGGCGGACATGCCTTTAACGTTTGTTTCCAAAGCTGAAACCAGGTTGAACTTGGTAAAAATTGTGACTTTATTTTAATACCAATCTATACTTTTTACTGTCTGATTGGTTTTCTTATCCCCGTTTCTTTTTTTTCTTTCAGGCATTAGTAATAGGAGGCTTGGATCCATAGTCCGAGTTCTCACTTCACGAAAAACTGTGTAAAAAAGACTGTAGTAGCTAAATCAAAAGTTGTGTTCCAAGCTCCAGAGCTGTGAAGAAAGAGTGGATGAGGAGACCAGCAGTTGCAGAGTGCTATATATTAAACAGTTTTGGAAAATTCACTTGGGAATGCTTCTTATTACCGACTGGACGAAACATGAATGTATGTGTTGTTTAATGGGGTATATTTTGTTCCAAGCACTAGTTCCTCGTTAGCACAGTAAACATGTTTAGGATGAAGATTTTGAGATGGGAGGGAAGTGGTGCATTTATAAATTGTCTCCACCATTGGACAGCAGCTGGTTAGTAGGCAGAGTTAGTGTGTAAAGTGATGCAGTCCTTTTCAATCATCCCCAAATTTATCCACCAGTTTTTCATTTGAAATAAAAAAATTTACAACAAAACTGTAGCATGGGTGGAAGGAGCTGCAGCTATAGGTTTAATTTACGTGGGACTGGTGGCTTTTATTTTGTTAACTTGTACAAAAAGATTTTAGAAGTTCCCTGATTTTGGTCTTGAGGAAAAAAAATAAATATATCCCATTCACTGCCAGGGGAAAGTCAGTAAAACATTTTTCTTCCTAGTTTTCCTGCTTAAATGGCAAGAAAATGGTAGAACTTTTAGTATTAGGGGAATAAGATACATGTTTGTGGTGTTCCCTTTGTTTGCAGTCTCCCTGGGACGTTTGGTTCTTTTGTCTACCCAAGGGGTGGCGTTGCTCTACTGATACCTGTAAACTTTATTAAATGACAGCTTCTATGAGTGAAGTGTGGAAAGAATTCTGTTTCACCTTTGAGTTATTTCTTATGTTTTCTTTTCAAAAGCTTCATTGCATGTTTCACATCTAAATATGTATCTTCAAAGGATACCACAGTGATTTGTTTGTGTGTTTTTTAAATAGGCTATTTCTCCCTGCTTTACTTCCAATACAGGGTCTAAGTTCTCAATAACAAATTACCATCCTCTGTGTTATTCCGCATTTAATTTACAGTAATTTTGCTATTGTGGTAAAAGTTCCAATGAGAGATTAAATCACAGCGTATAGTACAGTCTTCAATTGACCACACCAATTGATAAAGCAAACATTTTGTGTACAACTTCATCTTTGATATACTGATTTGTACTGTTAGTCAATCTGTACAAAGTTGGTGAAAACTGGTCCTTGTTTACAGGCTGGAAATTCCCCAGCCACTTCTAGTTTTTAGCAATTCTTTTTCCATACATATTGTATATGATAATTAAACCGCAAACCACTATACTAACCCCTGCATTTGCAGGGGCTTGGAAAAGAACAGCCCGAGAAACAAGTAATAGTACGGGCTCTGTCTAGGCAAATGTGCCTAGTTATAATAAAGATGATTTAGCTGTTATATAGTGAATAATGCACCCCAACTGTAAATTATAAGGATATTAGAAGTCAACGAGAGTTCCGTGACACATTAAAAGCACGAGGCCACAGGCCGAGTACCTTTTACAGGGCACGGAACTCCAAGGTGACTTCTAATATCCCTATAATTTACAGTTCGGGGTGCATTATTATTATAACCTACCCTTTGGGCTTCTGGTTTCCTTCTCCTCCTGGAACTGTAAGATTATAAGGCTATAATCTTACAGTTCCTCCCATAGAAATCCACTACAGGGGTAGGTTATACAATTTTACATACACTAAGATACCAGATAGGGAAGAACAAAAATAAAACAAACATTATTTTTTAATTAAATTTTGCAGAGTGCAATTTGCCGTTTAAAATTACAGAGCTCAAAGATAGAATTACATTTATTTAACAGGAGATGATAATTAAAGGCAATCATAAATAGAAATTATTTACACATTAAAAAAATTGCCTTATCTTTATCTACATATTTATGGATATTACTGTGCGGTGATTTATACAGGTCAATTGATTATTGCAATGAATTTGCCATAGACAATTTTGAAATAAAGTCATACAACTGCAAGAAAAAAGCAAGCAGTTACCGGTATTAATGCAGATTGCACAGCAAATAAGTTAAAATACTAAGTAAATGATTCAGTCCATATATTCTGCATTCTAACAGGAAACATTTACGTTAGACTAGTATGTTTCACTATACCCTCAAGGGGCCCATCCATATAGCAATATTATTGAATGTGTCTTACCATAATGTTTCAGTATATCAAGCGCAATCCAAAGATCATAGGGTTATTGTTGTGTGGATAGGCCCCATTACTGTTGAAGATAATTGTGCGTTTCATACACTGAGGCCGAAGCCACACTACAACGCTTCCCAATGATTCAGCAGTCACGCACGTTCACGCGTTCCCAGCACACTTGCATAATCGGAGTGCACGCGATTGCACAAAAATGGTGATATTGTGCTCTCCGATTAACGGTTTGCAGCACAGACTCTTGTGCACTAGTGTGGCCACCACAATTGGGCCACACTAGCACAACAAATTCTGACAAGGGGCTATTGATACATATGGCATTTTCAAATTCAAATATTACACGGAATTTTAGTGGCCAATCCAGGAGCTTAAAGAGTTGTAGCCGTCATTATCTATGCAGAGCATTACATTTGGTATTATAGGATTTCTATTCTGCCTTCCCCAAACGGAAGTTTAAAATGCTATTGTCACAAAGAACAGTAAGACCTGCCATTAAAAGCAGGCGGTGACTAGAGTTTACTAACATATAATCTTTCTATTTGGTTTTTTATCATCTTCTAATCTAGTCAGTTGCTGAATCAGTGTCCCAGATAACTTAATTGTACCAACCAGATATTTTACATTTAGAACTAAGAACCCTGCACGCACTAAATGTCTAACTAAAAAAAGTTTTTTAAAATTATTTCAAATGTTTTTTTCCCCCAAGCAATTTGGAATAGAAATCTAATATAAAATCCAATATAATGATATTTTAATGAGACTATGATAAAATAAAAAATCTAAGGGGCTAGGCCACACTACTGCATTTAAAGCACCATCTTATCGCTCTGTTAGGGCTAGGCCTGACTTAGACATACTAGGGCTCACACTACTGCACTTTAAAGCACTATCCGATCGCTCTGTTAGGGCTAGGCCACACTACTGCACTTAAAACATATCCGATCGCTTTGTTAGGGCTAGGCACATACTGCACTTTAAAGCACTATCCGATCGCGCTTGTTAGGGCTAGGCCCCACTACTGCACTTTAAAGCATCATCGATCGCTCTGTTAGGGCTAGGCCACACTACTGCACTTTAAAGCACTATCCGATCGCTTGTTAGGGCTAGGCCACACTATGCACTTTTAAAGCACCATCGATCGCTCTGTTAGGGCATAGGCCACACTACTGCACTTTTAAAGCACTATCCGATCGCTCTGTTAGGGCTAGGCCACACACTGCCTTAAAGCACTTTTGATCGCTCTGTTAGGGATAGGCACACTACTGCACTTTAAAGCATATCTGATCGCTCTGTTAGGGCTAGGCCACACTACTGCACTTTAAAGCACTACCGATCGCTGTTAAAAAGGGCAAAGTAATGTCCTATGGAGGTGGCCACATCAACATCCGTGTCCTCTGCACTGAGGACATGCGATCATTTTTGGTGAATTCGATAAGGGCAAATAGCAAGCACAAGCGGACGAGTGATTGCGCAATCACACATGTTGCAGTGTTGCCTCAGCCTAAATGTCACCACAGGGCGTTACAGTGGCCACTGTAATTTGAGTTGCCTGTGCTCAAAGAGCTTTAATCTTTTCAACCGAGTTGGTTTTACCATTTGTGATACTCTGCTTAAAGGAATTCACCCCTCAAATGAAAATGTAAGTTTACTTTATATGCTGCCTGATTGTTCCAGCAGCCATCAGCTGATCCTGAATCCATATGTTTTCATGCAAAAGTTATACCTGGTATGACCACAGTACTGTAGCAGAAAACCAGTGAACGAAAGTTTTAATACCATAAAAAAACTGCAGTCAGGTAAGAGTGGCCATTCACATGAACTTCTGTTGCAAATTCAATGGAATTTGACAATTTTGTGATGATTTACAAATACAGTAATAATCAAATTCCCTGTAGGGAGCAATCGTTTACATATGGCACCTGATAAAAACATATGGAAATATTCTGTCTGGAGCGACTGACAGGTAGTGTGTGGGCCATGGGATTGGTCATTTCGTAATACACCTCAATGATATTCGGCAAACCCATTAGAGGTGAAAGTACTTGACTATTGTGGGCACATCTATGCCTACCTTAAAGGTAAACTAAACCCCAAAACCCCCCCTTCCCTTGAGCGTGTAATCAGGATAAGGACCTAGAATATCAGGTCCTCACCCCTGGGGGTACTTTGAAAAACGTACCTTCTAGGTGCCTACCATTTCTTCTCCCTAAACTGCCTCATACAGAGCCACCAATTTGATCAATATGCAATCAGTCAGAAGAATACGTCATATCTAATACTGCCATATTACTATTCATGTTCCCTCAAAAAAAATACTGTAATTTAGAGTTTCTGTTGCAAGAGAGTCTTCAGAATTACCGAATGCACTATGGTGGTCCCTAATGCATTAAGGGAAAGAAGGTTCTGAGCTGACTGTAAACATCACTCCCATATGTAAACATCGGCTTAAAATAAACTCTACTTAAAATTAGTATTTTTATTTTGGAAAACCAAAGGGGAAATTACAAAAAAGAGACGGTCCTATAGAGAAACCTAATTGCCTTCACAGAGGAATGTATAGATTTGGTTTTGGATTCTGTCTCGGTAAAATCCAAGTAAACACTGCAAAGTCGATGAAATGATATTCTCTCACATAAAATGTGGAAAAGACGAGGCCAGCAAATAGGGTGTGTAGGCTGTTATTTGGAGAGAAAGGGGGGGCACCAGCACACATGCTTTCTTTGTGTGTGTATGGGGGGGTATAGATTTAAATATACTGCTAATGACTCTTTAAGAATGCAATGGATTTATTATCACTGCTTTCAAACCGTCTACCTACTCCCAACATCAGATTGTTCCCTCATACTGGCCAATTTTCAACAGTCACAAAAAGTTATCGTATGGTGAACCTGCAGTTGCTACATCCGGCTATTCATGTCCCAGTGTATTACAGTGGTTGAGGGTTGCAGGGACTTGTGTACCAAAAAAGTGCATCCTATTTCACACCTATTCTAAAAAGCTTAATTCTCAGTGTTAGAAACAGGTAAGAAAGTTGCTATTTAAAACTAGATGAGGTGAATATGTCCTTTTTGGTCTCCTGTACCATAAATCAAACTTAAATCCAGGCCAGTTCAATTTGCAGATTTCCTAGACAGTATTTTATAGAAACTCCTCTGTCCTCCAAAAACATGTTCTATTCAAAATTTCTAACTGAATAAAATACTATTTACCATATAATATTTAATCTCTATGTGATCACAACCATTAGGTTGTTAAACACACACGCGTAATACAAAGTTACTCCCGAGATACCCGGATGGTAATGGACATTGTAAAAATCCCAAATGAACACTGCAAGGACGTGATTAGAACAACAGGAATGCCAGTGGTTAGTGTCTTTTTTCATAGAAACTGAAGCAAAAAACACATTTATAATGACCTTCCACTTTAAGACCAGGGCGTTTTGGTTTGGCTATAGATGGGCGATTATTGAACCCTTTGGTGCAGGCTTTGATCCAAACCAGGACATCTGTAATGACAGAGTAACACAATCAATTGAATAAAGACAGACGTCTGTCAAATTTCACTGCTAAGGATTTAGTGGATGAAATAGCCTGGGGGCATTCTCGTGTAGTGGGGGGTACCACACTCAGATTGTAAACTTGGATTGAGTCTTAATTTTAAAATAATGTGTTAATAAAAAACTGTCTATGTGCCATAGAGGTAGCCCAAAATGGCTTAATTAAATCACACTATAAAAGGGGGCCTTTTTATAGAGTGAGTGATGGTGTATTAATAACCGAAATAGAGCATTTCCTTAAATTCTAAAACAAATAAAAACTCCCACCTTAGACATTTAAACAAATCCTTCCTAAATATTCAGTGCATCTACTTAAATACCTCCTTCCTTTGCAGCCAATCATCCATGCCCTATTTATTTCTTAAGGGCAAGCCACTGGCAGCTTGTAAAGTGGTGTTTGTGTGCAGAGGAGAGTACTAGAAAATGAGACAGAACATGGTCACAATCTGAGCAGGCCTGATAGTGTAAATGATGTTAATAGTGAAAGATCCCTTGTATTTGGAGTCTTTTTAAAGGGGCCATAAATCCAGATTAGCTACATTTTACACTAGGACACTATGCATGCATGATTAAAACTTTATTTGGTAAACGACCTCCTTTTTTTCTTCTAAAACCACATTGTGAAGTTCGTACACAGGTAACACTCTACTAGCTTATGTGATTCATTTTTTGTCGATATTAGATCTATATTTACCAACACGTCCAATTAGTAACAATGGACAATTTAAAAAAAAAAAACGAAACAGTAGTTCCTTAAATATCGGGCATCCCTACATCAAGGATCATTTGGACCCAATGTGCACCCAGTCTTTAGTGCAAACTTATTGGGTGTTGGGGAAAAAAAAGGTCATGGTTCAAATGGATCAGATGATATATAGAGCCCATGTGTGACCAAATTAAAAACAAAGAACAGCAATGCGTGAGTAGACCACTGCCCACATGTATGGGCCTTATGTGGATCTACTAAAATATTACATATAAACAGAAACATTGATGTATTAATGCCAACATTGGGAAAGGAAAGAGAGATCACCTTGTATTCCAGAGTCTCCTTAAGCAGATTTTCTTCCTCCACGGAGGAAGTTGAGCAACACTGACACAGCTTTGATAAGATGGAAAGCCTAAGAAGAAATAAGAAAATTACAACTGGATTTCCTAAAGCTGGGGGATATGTGAGTTATGTATTAAGTAAGATTTAGCTGGGTGGATAATATGCTCTTTAAAAATTGCTTGCTATTACATCTAATAATGTGCTCAAATCATTTCTCATACAATGAAAGCTATAAAAACCATCCTTGGCAGGGACCACATAGGATTTTTTATATTGTAGGCCATTTTGGGACAGGATTCTGGTGTAATTGTGGTGCTCTGCATGGCATTTTGGGCGGTCAGCATGCTTGCAATCCGCCCACCTCTCGGCATCCAATGACATGTATGGGAGCGCCCATTGACTTATATTGTCAAGGTTTGCCATTATGATTCAGGAACCCAGCTGGCACTTTGAACAAAAGCAAACAATACGTCCAGTATAGTATTGCATGAAATAAACATATTGCATTATTAAAAAACAGACTGGTTCCTGACTCATACATGTCACAGCTATATGTTGAGAACCCCCAATCTGGGAACATCAATCATGCAGATCTTCCTTAAGACCATTAATTTTCAACAGTGTGTTTTTAAATTTGTTTCTAAATGAATCCACACAATATGAATATCACATTATCATATTATTAAGAAGTTAAAATGAATATAAAAAGAATGGGATGGACTTGGCTGGTCTCACCTCTGTTTCACTTGCTACATGAACTTAATTACAACATGTTTCAAGTATTCAAAGTTAATTTCCCGTGAGATCATTCAGGTCGGAATTATTGGTAACAGTGAGTGAAGGCGATGCCTGCGCGTCTGGGAGTGGGCTTCTCCCTCGTTCCATCTATGGTCAGTTATTTTCTAAAAAACAAAGCTCAAGACTTAACATTAATTCTTTTGGCTCAATTTAAAAAATGACCCAAACTCCCCAAAGTAATGAAATGATTTAAATGACCCTTTTAAATGAGACCTCCAGTAGCATAGCAGGAATACAGTATAGAATTCATAGGACAAACTATGATATATCAACATATTTTAAAGAGGCCATTCTTCTAAAAGATGTTCTATCAGGGTGCGTTGTCCTTTAAAGACCGCATATTCAAGCAGTGGTTCGTCTTGAGATAATCCCATCTTTCCCTTCATTTTGGATCTCAAGTGAGTGCATCAAAAGAACGGGCTAGGCGCTTACACAACAGTCTAATCTATCCAATATCTAAAGCCCCCAAAAACAGGGGTAAATATTTGATTGATTCTGTAAATTGATCAAATCGCTCTAAAATCAAAAAATATTTTCTGTTTTTCGTTTGAGCGCATAGCAACAGTGCACTTAACGCCTCCATTCAAAACCCGTCAAAATGTCAGATAATAAAACCTATGATTGGAATATACTGGAATGGCCCCCCTTACCAAACTCAAATGATACATGAGCAATTTACAGTTGGACTATGGTTTCTAGTCTTTAATCCCTTCACCATAAACCTATCCTCTGCCCTTTTCTGGGTTTGGTTGTGTAAGGGTTAAAGCATGGGAGCGTCCTACCTATGAAGAACAAGAGCAGTCCATTGGCATTGAGTTGGGTGCAATATGAAATCCCACTGTTAAAACTCCCTTCAATTGCAACATTACTGTCTTCATTATACCACAATACTACCTAATGTCTTTCCCTTATACTAAGAGAGAGAAAACCCAAGCTTTACTACTCCAGTAAGAAGCGTGGATTCTGGTTGTTAAACAGCAATTAATAAACACAATCCTATTAGTCTATAATATATCTACTAAACCCATCATCAAAGATTTGGTTCTAAGTGTTAACACTTAGCAACACCCAAGCTACAGCTCCTAACAATTCTCCATTGTTTATCTTATACCATATATCTGTATACACTATAAACACCAATGAAGTTTCAAGTGGTAGTATGTAGGCATTGCAGTACAGTATACCTCACACTAGAACTCACTTACCAACTCCTTTTGTAAAGTTTTCTTCAACTCTGCCACTCTCTGCTGGAGCTGTTTAATAGTCTACAAGGGAAAAAAAATGCTAAAACTTTACATGTGGACACAGTCAAAAAAGTGAGTAATAATGGAGAGTACACAATGTTGTACACATGTACATGCAATTTAGTCAGAAATCCCCATTGATGATATTTTAGTAAGCAAAATTGTAGCAGGAATTTTACATTACTTATGCTGTACATAGGGAGAACGCTTGGGACGGTGTGTACCTGATCTTTGAAAAAAAATGGCACACAGGATTTTGCAGATGTGTGAACCAACTTGGGAAAGGCAATAAGAATTATTACATGAACAAAACACAGTTGTGTTATTAAAATATAGTTCAGATCTCTCTAAATGGGTAAATCACTAGGACTAAAATGTAATGTTAGAACAAAAATCTTCTAACAATTTTAAAATGATGAACAGATAAAAAAAAATCACTTGGACGCCTAAAACCTGGGCCAACACTACTTGGATACATATATTAACAACTTCAGAGAGGGTCACGTCCACATTTCTACACTAAGCAAGAGAGACGGGTACACAACATAAGCAGAAAAAGGAAAAAGCAATCAAACAAAGACATTATTATAAAAACCAACTGACAAAGGGGGCGCTATTGTCATAATGAACATTAATGGATATAAGAAAAGAAACCCATAGACAACTATCAAACAGCTCACATTCACACAAATTAAGGGGGATCCTACAGACTGTCAAGAAAAAAACTAAAAAACCATGATCAATAATTTACCTTCCAGATCAGAGACAGTCTGCTCCCTCTAATACCTGACAAGACCGAAGGGAGGATGCTTTGATATGTTCCCCAAGCCCACAAAGAAGGGAACCCTGGGCCAGACCCATTAACTCAGGTATCTAGAAACACTTATAGAAAACATCTCTGGTGGAATGGAGTATACTGAAACCTTTAGTAAAAAAACATCTAGTTATATCAGGATACTACACATCTCTTAAATTAAACTGGTTCCCATTGATCATATTACTGACAGACCCATTTCAGCCAAAATGATGTAGAAGTTCTCCTCACCAACATTCCCCAATGATGATGGTAGGTCAGCCGTCTGGAATATCTACAGAGAATTGGACTCCCAGACAGAGATATAATACTTACAAGCTCCCCTCGATCCTCCACCGGGTTTTTTTCTCTCGCACTAAGGCAGTCAGTGTCGGCATGACAGTTAAGTCACAGCCAATCACTGACTGCCATTCCAGGGCAGCGGTTGGGAGCTAATCTAAAGATTTTCATATAAAACATTCCGCGGTTGGGGGAGTAAATCAACAATATATAGATTTTTTGTAAGAGAGGAGAGTGGACAGCCCTTAGGGTGAAGTGTGTCCGTTTGTTTAGACACTTACGCTAATGTCTTTAATACCTAAACCAAGTGTTCCAGCTGACTCATAAGTGTTCTTGGGTCCACTCCTGCAGATGTGGCGCATCCACCACTAATGAAAACCTCAAAGAGGCTAAATTAAGCAGGAAGACGACGAGGTGCAAAACTAAAGTTTGCAAAGGATTTATTCACCAACCAAAACACAAATGTTCGACACGCATTGAAAAAGAAGCATTAGCGTTCGAAACTTGTTGTGTGTTTGGAGTGGTGAAATACAATCGTTTGCCCAACTCAGTTTTGCACCCTTACGGTGTCTTATTCCGCTCATAATTTATTGTCTTTACATACCGACTGTGATCATTAAAGTATATTTACGGTTTTTAATCTGTACGGACAGCAATTTGCAGGCCAATGGGGGCAAGAGATTACACAATGTCAGAATCCTCTGTTTCATAGTCATGTATAAATAGGGTCGTCACAAGATTCAGTAGGATTGATTCTGCCTGAGGAGAGGAGAAGAAGCAATAAAGCTCGGCGTACACAACATAGAGCAGACCATTATGAAAGATGATAGGACCGGATCTGCAAGATCAGCTATAACACACAGCCACGATCCTTCTCCCTATAGCAAGTTCGGGCTGTGCCCGTCTTCCCCTCTACCTCGGCCCAATCCCCTATAGGGGGACCATTGAGGCAGAGAGAAATTTCAGGTCTTCCTGAATGTCCGCTGGGCCCAAAAGGCAATGTTTGGCAGTGCAAAAAATTCAGCACAATAAAGCCGATACTGTCGGATCGACAGGGGTAATCACGGGCTTCATCGCCAGTGTGGGTACCTACACTAGGTGCTTGCATTTTCAATCATTTAATGTAAGCCAATAAAAGGTTGTTTTTATGCAAGATTGTCTTTCACTTTCATCAATGGCTAACACAGGTACACAATTTATACTAAAGTTATAAACAAGGAATAAGAAATGTACCAAAACAATGCTACCAAAAGAAGCAAAAGCAACAAGATCTTGTCAGTCATTAAAGAACAACTTAGCTGAATTATTTCAGAGGAGGGTAGGAGGGAAAATTCACCTACGGTCTAGAGCCCCAAAACTGACAGCAAGATGAAAGTGCACTCAAAAGTTTTGCCCAAGCACCTGAAGGAGTAGCTGAGCGAGAGCTGTATCTAACACTGCACCAAGCGCAAATCACACAATTGATTGCCCATAGATTGGCCAACATCTGAGAAGGCAAAAAAAATATTCACCTTACCTCACCACGCGAATAAGGTGATTCATATGGATGGATGAATAAGCCATCTAAGGAAGCACTGGGGGAAATTACTTAGGAGTAAGATGATTTACGAAATTGTATTGCAAGAAAGAAAAATATCCATAAAACTGTAATTAAAATAGATGTTTAGGTGTAAACTTATGGTATTGAAGTGTTTCTCTACTTAAAATAGCAGTCTCTCATACCTTTAAACAAGTCTGGATCGATGTCTCTAGCTTCTCTGGTTCTTTAGAGCTGGGTGTTACACACTGCCAGATTTTTAAAGATGCACAGACAGGAATCCTGCAACGATCCTGTCTGTAATTTTCAAAATCAGATACCACACACAGTCCCAGCATAGCATAGGGAGAACGCATGTGTGACTGTGTGTTTCCTTGGACTGCGACACGAACCCTATAGGAGTGAGACATACTGCAACTTGGGGAAATTTTCCCGTACTTTCCTGAACGAGCAATCGGCCGAACCGAAGGTTGCGTGAGCCGCACGCTCATTCGGGAAAAGCATAGGTACACACACTACCAATTAATCCATAGATACCGTCAGATCCGACAGGTACGCGGTTATCAGTACGTGTGTCTGTGTACCTAGCTCTAAAGTTAACAGCTTGTAAAGTTTACACTTTTTTCTCGATGTAACAGTTAAATGAGTTACAGATGATGTGCAGTTGAACGAAGCCCAACACCCCTAAGTGCTGCAAACCATTCGCTGTCCTTTACCCTTCGCTCTGGGGAGTAGGAGGGCTATTTTAATAAAGAGAACATTGTATGTGACCACAGATAACCCATAACTGTTCAATAGAAGATCATCAAGAATCCCGAAGATATCATAAGTGCAATAAAAATTATGATTTAGAAGCCAAGTATCAATGGTATTGTAAAATTTAAAATATTAGCATCAGCAGAATCGTCATCTAATCATCATAGTATATATGACCATTGAGAGAATCATACCACTTCAGTCATTCGCGCTGTGACCACCCACCCAACCAATCACAGGATTTCAATAGTACAAAACACTGACATCACAATTCTATCTAAATGACAAAGGCATTTGTTCTTTGTGAAACTAGAGGTCTGTAATCACCTTTGTATGGATTCGAAAAATCTAAGGGATGGATTCGATAATTTAATATTACATGGGAACCGAATGTGGGATAGATGCTGCTGAATCCCCTAAGATTACGTTGGAACCTGACTTGAGTTGGGATAGATGCTGAACTTTTACCCTAAATATATTGATCAGGAGCAATGTGGTTATGTTCAAAACTTACAACCAATACTTTGGCCAAACATTGAACACAACTGAAAACAACCCATATTATGAACATCCTAACCTTATTTTTGCTTCTCAATGAGTGCCCATTAATTGGATTCTCCTTCTGTACGTGTTGCTTATCTACACATGAGGTAGATTACTCCCATTGGTGTTCATTCGCGCATATAGAGGTGTAAAGAAGAGACCAGAATGCGTAAAATATTCACATTTAGATACTTACTTAAGTGTCTTTAACAACTACTAGTAGTAAGCAAATTCAAATGACCCAATTTAAAAGCGGCTTCTTAAATTCGACGGAATTACAGACATGTCACCTTACAATTATAAAACCCAAAAACTTGTCAATTACCAGCCCCAACTGAATATTTTGCACGTTTTAACCTGCATAGGTATTTAAAGGGCACTGTGGTCCAAAAAATGACTTTAGGTAAATTGATAGGAATTTTGCTGTTGTGTCTGAGAATTTTAGTTTTACTTTTCATGTTTATTTTGCATAGTTTAAAGGATTTACCATGTTGTGGTGACCCCCACTAGTCGGCACAGACAGAATTCAACAGGGTCCCTACACATCCATGCTTCCTGCACTGAAACCATGTCAAGTAGGAAGATCGTCACTTGCCTGGTCTATCATGCCTCACACTTGCCTATCCCCACCCTCATTGAAACCATAGGTCTTCCCAACAATGGACCCCAAGGCCCCTCCATCTGCCAGTCCACCTTGGCCCACTTTCTTACAGCCCATGATTGCCCCCCCCCCTTCAGAAACACGTGTGTGGAAAAAGCCTTTTCAGGATAGTGGGAGAGTAGGGCCTTGTAGATTTGCCTCTATCTTCTCTGTGGGGAAGAGAGGAGGGGCAGGGACGTCCTGTATCCGTGCTGTCACTGAAGTCTTAGGCTTTGTGCTCTCCAGCGGCGAGGTGGAGGCCCAGCCTAGGAATGTACAGCCAGCCTCACCCCCATAATTTTGGCACGTAATTTCTTGAATCTTGGGCTGTGGAGAACATAGAGCAGGTGGGAACTATTCAGCAGATCAACTACTAGAAAGTCTCTAGCCCAATCAGTAAGAGTTCTATGGGCAGGAAGCCCGGTGAAAGAAATTTAGTAGGTTTAAATTTAATTTAAGTCATTTATGGAGAGTAGTTACAGTTATTTGCATTATTTAAGAGATGCTTTCAACTGTAAAAGAATAAAAATTTAGATTTCAGTTCTCTTAAGTGGATAAATAACCCTCCAGTGCAAT
>JAACNH010004110.1:0-25508 GCA_019447015.1 Hymenochirus boettgeri | reverse complement strand
TCTGCTATCTGCTGACTTTCATACGATCTTACCCATGCTCCTCTCCTGGAAGTCACTGCTTAGCTGTTCTTAAACAGAGTAGTGCTGCTCATTATCTGGCTGTTCCATGCTCTGCCTCTCCCCCTCCCATGCAATGGCTGTTCCCTGCTCTGCCTTCGGCCGAAAGTGTGTACCCCAATCTGCATGGGTTTCCTCCAAGGGCGGAGCAGCTTCAAAGATCCGTCCCTTGGGGACGAGGAACAAACTTGGGGGCACAAGACGGTTATTGGACTTTTCGGCTTGCCTTTCCCTGATACGAGTATCCACCCGTATACACACAGAAAATCATTTCCTCTAACATTGTGGGAAGTTCCCGGGACACAGGTCGTCCTTGAATCGATCCGACAGGCCCTGCCACAAAAGGCTGCTAACAGAGCTCATTGTTCCAGGCAGTCTCGGCGCACCAAGTCCGGAACTCGATGGCATATGCCTACCGAACGGGAGCCTTGACGTAATTGCATCAGCCGGGAGGAAGCAGCAATATTCTGCCGGGGCGTCAAAAATCTTCCGCAAGTTTCCAAAAATAAGGAGATATCGTTCACCACAAGGTCATTCTTCCCACAGGGGGGCGGATGCCCAGGCCAAGGCATGCCTCCCAATAGAGCAATAACCATAACCGACTTTGCACGGTCCGAGGCAAAGTTGAGGGCTGTAATTCAAAAGTATAGGGCATTGGTTAATGAATCCCCGACAAGCTTGTGCGTCCCCTTCATCGCACAGGAGGCGGTATACGCGGCTCTCTGGGGGGAACGGGTTCTCTAGAGGCAGAGCAGGGGAACCGGAGGACGGGCCCGGAGCTAACCGAGCTGAAATGGAGTCCAGAAATTGAGCTAATTGATTCTGCTGGTGCTCAAGGGCGTCCATGCGGAGGGAATAGTCTGCAATGTCTTGCCTAAACTGGCTGTAGCTTCCTCAAGGTACTTCCATGGCCTATTCGACTGTAAGGATTGAGTCCCGGAGGGACGAAGTTCACTGTACTTTTAGGAGGAGGGCTGTCAGCAGGCTGGAAACAATGGTGAAGAGCTGATAACTGGAACAATGCTGAGCACAGGCTGAAGTGTGGTAACATGGAACAAGGCTGAGGCAAGTGAAGGGATGGTAACTGAACAATGGCTGAGGCACAGGCTGAAGGATGGTAACTGGAACAAATGGCTGAGCACGAGGCTGAAAGGATGGTAACTGGAACAATGGCTGAGGCACAGGCTGAAGTGATGGTAATGGAACAATGGCTGAGGCACAGGCTGAAGTGAGGTAACTGAACAATGGCTGAGGCACAGGCTGAAGTGGATGGTAACTGGAACAATGGTGAGGCACAGGTTGAAGTGATGGTAACTGGAACAATGGCTGAGGCACAGGCTAAGTGATGGTACTGGAACAATGGCTGAGGCACAGGCTGAAGTGATGGTAACTGGAACAATGGCTGAGGCACAGGCTGAAGGATGGTACTGGAACAAGGCTGAGGCACAGCTGAGGGATGGTGACGGAACCATGGTGAGCACAGCTAAGGTTACTAGGAACAATGGCTGAGGCACAGGCTGAGTTGATGGTAACTGGAACATGGCTGAGGCACAGGCTGAAGTGGTGACTGAACAATGGCTGAGGCACAATCAAGGCAAGACTGGAGCCAGGGCAGAAATGCTACAGGCGTGCAGACAAACATCTGTCCGGTAGCAAGGACTACGAATAGGCACTCGCACCCTCTGCGAGTGCCTATTGAATCTTCGCGCCGCCGGCGTCCGGACGTGAGTGACGTCACGACGCCGACGTCCGGCGCCGGCGACGTCACCAGTCCCGAAACGGCGAGGGAGCGCGGCAGGTAAGATCCTTACACAGATCAGACCCTAACCAGAATGGAAAAAAATATCTTGACTGTTTGATGTGGCAGAGGATAATGATTGTCTTTACAATAAAGAATACTTTAATCCCCTATATTAAAGGGAATGTCCACCTCTCAAAAAAATTAGTATTTATGCAGCACCCCACTAAACCTGAGAGTTCATTAGCTTACACTTTTTAATCTGCTTCCAGCACGAGCTTCATCTTACATGCTCCGCAATCCACGGCTCTGCACTCCTCCGCTCCTCTTCTGGGTAAGGCAGTCAGTCTCCCCCGTGACAGTGACCTCATGGCCAATCACTGACTGCCATTCCTGGAGCAGTCTCCACTGTGGCTGCTTGGGAACATAAAAAGAACACAGCAGCCGCAGTGGAGAGGAAGTGCAGAGACAGGAACCGGTGGTGGGTTGGCAAACTTGCTTGTTGGGTGCAGATTTAAAAAGTGTAAGATAAACAACTCTAGGTTAGGGGGGTGCTGCATAACATACTCATTTTTTTGCAGAGGGTGGACATTCTCTTTAATCATTTTAGAATTATAATTAATACTAAGTAGACATAAATTCTAATGTGATACCCTACCACCTAACTAGAGATGGCCCAACTTCCGTTTTCGACTTCGACTATATGGAAAGTTCTAAAGTTCGAACGGACCCATTAAAGTCAATGGGAGTCGAATAGTTTGAAAAGTTTGAATGAAATACAATTAAAATATCAATGGTAACTTAATGTAAAATCTGTGGGAACTGGGAAATGGTCTGGGAACACGTTTGAATATCCAGGACTTTCGAAAAATCAATTTTACGCTTACGCGCACTACTTTCGAGTTCTCGCGTTCGAAAATTGATATTATCCCATGAACGATTCACAGATTCGATAATTATCCCCTAAACGATTTGCGATTGTTATTTGACATTTTACTTGCATATTCGTTAATTCGATATTTACTCGCGTATTGGTATATAGACTTTTACTTGCATATTCGTTTATTCATCTTTACTCGTACGCATATTGGTATAATAGACATTTTCTTGCTATTCGTAATTCTATATTTACTCGTTTATTGGTATATAGACATTTTACTCGCATATTCGTGCGCCTCGAACAATTGATATTATCGAAAGTCCGGAAAATATTGAAAGTCTGAGAATCCGGGTTCGGGATAGTTCGGAAGTCCAGGTCCGTTCGACTCGAATAGTTCAGCTTCGAACTCGTGTTCCAGTTCGAGTTCAGTCCATCTCTACCTAACAAATCTAAATTGATTTTAATTTACAATTAGGCAAGAAACCTGATTGGGTTCCTTAGCTGTGTAGGAAGACTTTGCAAGCAGTTTTTTGTGTCGGCTTTGGTAAAATGTTTTGTTATAGTTATATAGGTTAGAAGGGGGAAACTAAATCGAACGTTCCTGATTTGGTTTTTGCAGTTCTCTGAGCCGTGTTCAGGATGTTGGTATTGAATTTAGCAATCTTCCTGTTAATTGTTCACTCTTTCTTTTCCATAGATTTTTTCAATTTTCAAGAATAATTTTCATTTACTGTATAATCATGTTTAAAGCTCTGTCCATCTTGGTATTGTATTGTATCAGTATGACAGCACATTGCATCGTGCAGATTTGTTTAGGAGTTTGTTTAGTAGCGATTTTACTTGCAATAATTTAAAGGCATGTCCACCCCAAAGAAATTTTTTATATATAATGTAGGGCACCCCCCCCCCCCCCGGGCTGGTCTCCATCATAAAACTTGGGCTGCCACAGAAGTTTTTATTAAGTTACATGCTTGAAAGGCACAGTGCACGCCTCTAGCTCTAACATGGGGAAGATACAGGAAACTCCTCCTTCAGATGATTTACAGATCATTTTATGGAGATCATTAAGGATTACTGATATTGTCATACTGGTATAATACATACTGGTATTGTCAAAGGGTTAGATCGCAAGCATCTGCAGGGTAAGATTACAGTCTGTCATTTCAGCAGACACACATTGACTATCGTGTCACACAGGCTTCACCTCCCAGTATGTTCTAGCTAGGGTACTTGCAGCATCTGTTACAAACAAAGCCATGACCTGTGGTTACATGCAGGGTTATTCAGTAAAAGTTCATTATACAACACGATTTTATCTTGAGATGTTCCTATCTGACCATTCATTTTGTGATCTCAAATTTATTGCATGAAAGAACGGGCTGCACAGTTCTTAGATAGATGGACATCTGTCTATGAGAGATTTTACATCTGTCTAATGTCTAAATAGTGTATGGGCACCTTAAGGTGCAATGACATGAATAATATAGTAGGGGGAGCAGTTAAAGGTCCCTGTCTGCCTTGAAAAGGAAAGCAGAGAGATGAATGGGGCAGTTGGGGGGAGAGCCATAACAAGCACCAGTGTGTTTATCTAGACTAACGTTTCAGTTACTGAAGAACTCCCCCAGTAACAACATGTTCATTATACTTACAGTTAATAAACATGTTGGGTAGACATTCAGGGGGGTTGGAGGACAATGACAGAGCTGGACAGCTCCTAGATGTGTTCGTTGTGTACAAGAGAAGTTTATATTTGAATATTGCGTGTTCTCATAATGCTGCGCATTTCTTTCCATCATACGTTCACAGTCGGCCGACAGAGATAATTAGCAGAACTAATACGCCAGTTGATCTTTGAAAAAAGCCGAGAACGTAGTGGATCATTGCTCTTACTACTTCTTTTCATATGACTGTTGCGCAATGGATCGTTCGCCTGTCACAACTTTCAACAATATGTAATGTGTGTACGAAGCTTAAAAGACCACACGAAACTGTATCATATCAGGCGTATTGTCTCATATAACATCATTTAACCACTTTAGTACATCTGCTGCCCTATAACTAACCACTGAGCCAAGGGAACTGGCCCAGTAGGCTGAGGGGCAAAGCATGCCCCCCGGGCTTTTCTCCAATATAAAATTTGGGCTGCCACAGAAGCTTTTATTAAGTTACTGCTGAAGGCACAGTGCACGCCTCTAGCTCTAACATGGGGAAGATATAGGAAACTCCTCCTTCAGATCATTTACAGCCCCCGTCCATTTCATTAACAATTTTAGTCAGTTCTCCAGTTTTTAGCCAGTGTCATCAGCCCTCCAGTTCATTACCATGTTGTCAGCCCTCAGGTTCATTACCAGTGTTGTCAGCCCCCTAGTTCATTGCCATGTGTGTCTGCCCTCCAGTTCATTATTTAGAATTTCTTCCTACAAATACATTTGAGTGTGTCGATTGTTAAAGGTCACTGTACAAAAAATGCTATTTAAGGGCATGTCCACCCCCAAACTATAATTTAAGCAAATACTGGCCCCACTGTGTAGTGTAAAAAAATCCCTATCTTATTTTCTTCTTCAAATTGTTCTCCTGTAGTTGCCTGTTCAAAATTCCAGAAGTGAAGAGTAGGAGTTGTTTGTGTGTCAAACGGTTCCCTGCTGCTTCCTTGTCCTTTTGAGGTCTATGACATTACAGGGGAGCCCTCCCCAGTCTCTTCGTCCCAACCCTCTGGATCCCTTCATGGCTACACATCCATTCCATTAAAATCTTATTCTGTAGTGCAGGTACCCAAGCCCACCACCAATGCCATATTAGTTTTAAAGTCCAGAAACAGATATCCCCACATGTTCCTTTGGCTCTCTGCATAGCCGGCAGCGCCGCAGAGCCAAGGGAATAAACACTTGTATTGTCTTTTTCGAGTAATTTAAAACATTTCAGTTGGGTGGACTGTGTACCCTAAATTACAAGAAATTTTATGTTGGGGGTGGAGATACCCTTTAAGGCTGTCAGTTTTACTGTCAAAATCCCACAACAATATTTTCTAATCTCTGTTTCCAACACTGTTCGGTGCAGAGATCCTTCTCCTCACTACCCTTCCCTCACACTTCAATTGGCGTATGCTTAGTGTCCCTCAGGTCATGAGATTGAGTAAGCCATGGGGCATGGGTATTGATGAAGCACATTGGACCTTGGACTCTTGGGAGAAAGTAGAAAATATTAGAATTTTATAGGTTGGAAGTAATATGACAACAATAATTACAGATCCAATACAGAGAGTGCCATTTTCTGCTATAGTTCTCCTATGAATCTTGGACTGATTTCTTGGCTTGTGTAATTACAGTAACTGTAATTCCCTAGTTGGCCCAATGTCTTTAGTGAAAAATGTTGATAATTTTAAGGGTACTATACTATACAGCAAGATCCCACTACTTCAAAATTTTTTTCGGATTTTAAATCTGAGCTGTAGATTCTGAGATATTATCATTTTAATCACAGCATTTACAGGGAAAGACCTGTCACTCAGCAGCAGAAATTATAATATGTGTCCTAGTCTGACCTTTTACAGGACTTTTTGTCTGCCTGCCAGCACACTTACTGCAACAATTAAGAAAACTGCAGAGAAAGAAGGCAGGGAGGAGGGGGGGAGATGTGTAAGATTATAGTGTCACAGCCACTACAAGGAGGCAGTGAGTAAGGGAGGGTGGGGTTAATTAGGAGCACTCACTAAATATTTATAATTTAATGACAAAGCAAGCACAGATAAATATGTGAGCAGCATTTTACTTCTTTCAAATTGTAGTTTTAGATAATGAAGTTGTTTGAGTGAGTATAGTGATCCTTTAAAAGCTTCCCATATGACCTTGTAACTTATCCTCATATTATTCTCTACTTCTGCTTTCAGATTACGTACATGGACTTGCTCTGTATAATCCTTGTGATAGGCACAGAACTCTTTTAAAACCTGTTTGAATTTCATTGAATTTGAAATCCAACCTGGAACATCAATAAGTGAAATATATATTAAAAATTCTGCCTTCTAAGTAATCCTCAGTTCCGATGCACCGATAGCTGACAGGTAACAAAGAAAATCATAATCAAAATGAATTTTATAGAATATCTGCTTGACCCTGACATCTCACTTATACTTTGACAGCTTACTGAGGGAATTATAGACAAATATATTTTACACTTTATTTCTTGACACTGGTGTCTCAGAATAAACATGTAAAATATGGTTTATCTTTAAACTATTAAAATGTATCATATCTACATACAGAAACAGAATGATAGAGAAGCACACTATTTAGTAATCAACATTTATGTTGTGATAAACATACAACCTTTTGGGAGCTACCTGCCTGAAAAGGAAGGGGTAGGTAGGTCCCAAAATGTTGTGTTGCCCTAGATGTAGGGGGACACTTTTGGATTGCACCTAGCAACTTTGGTCATTGGCACATCTGGTGTGCTAGAGACTCTTTATTATATTTACATACTCACCAATTGTCTGAATATTCTTATTTGGAGGGGTTTTCTCTTTGGAAGGGCTTGGATGGGTTTGAATAGACCTAAGTCTATGAATGTGTGTCTGTGCTACATATTTTAAAACTCATTATCTTTGCTATGGCAATGAAAGAGAACACTAGTGGTTGTTTATTTTTGTTTTTTTACTATAGTTACCTTTAAGTATGGCTGCCACAGGAATGGAAGGGTAGTCAGTAGGTGAGTGTACCTGTGTCAATTGGAGTTAAAAAAACATTTGATAATGCAGGTAGAGGGGGGGTGTACATTTTTTTAAATGTTTTTATTATTGATCAATATTTTTTTTTGACATAGTTACCCTATAAGTATGACTGCCACAGGAATGGATAAGTAGGTCAGAAGGTGTATGTACCTGTGTCAGATTGGAGGTTAAAAAAACTTTTTTGATGATGCAGGTAGGGGGGGGTAACAAATTATTATTTTTTAAATATTGATCAAAATGCATTTTTTGACAATAGTTACCCTTTAGTATGGCTGCCACAGGAATGGACAATTAGGTCAGAAGGTATATGTACCTTGTGTCAGACTGAAGTTAAAAAACTTTTTTAATGATTGGTCAAAATTAGTTTTTTTGATATGTTACCCTTTAAGTATGGCTGCACACAGAATGAAAGATAGGTCAAATAGTGTGGCTTACCCATGTCAGTTTGGGGAGTAACACAACTTTTTTAATGATTGTGAAAATTAGTTTTTAGATTATAATTAGATGCGTCAGGATGGATTTATTGACCATAAAACTAACTTTTTGATATATCAAAATTTTTTTTGACTTTCATTACCCTTTCAGTATGGCTGCCATGGGAATGGAAGGGTAGGTCAGTAGGTTTGTGATTTTGTGAACCTGTGTCAGGCTGGTGGGTAACATATATGCCCATAAAACTAACTTTTATTGATGATAGATCAAAATGATTTTTTTTTTTTTACTAAAGTTAACCTTTAGGTATAGCTGCCATGGGAATTGAGCTAGTAGTAGTTGTGTGTATCTGTGTCAGGCTGGGTTGTTTTGTGTTTGCACGTATTACCATAAAACTAACAGGGAGATTCAATAAAGTTGTTATCATTAAAATGGTGCTAATTTACCTCAACCAATCAGATGTTATCTTACAAATATTAACTAAGATCTGATTGGTTGGGGCAAAATTAGCACCATTTTAAATGATAAGACCTTTTACTGAATCTCCCTGTATGTTTAATTGATGATAGGTCAAAATTTGTTTTTTGACTATACAGTATTTGCCCTTTAAGTATGGCTGCCATGGAAATAGAAGGGTAGGTCAGTAGGTGTTTGTACCTGTGTCCGGTTGGGGGGTAGGTTTATGGCCATAAAATTTTTTTAATGATGATCAAAAGATTTTTTTCTACTTAAGTTACTCTTTAGGTATGTCTGCCACAGGAATGAAAGGGTAGGTCAGTCAGGTGTGTACCTGTGTCAGGTTGCGGGGTATGTGTTTTTGCATGTATGACCATAAAACTAACTTTTATTAATGAGTAGAGATGGCCGGTTCGCGGACCCGAACCTGGATCCGCCGCTGATTTATCACGTCGCGAACGGCGGATTATTAGGATTTTCCGGATTTTCCGCCTTCCGAACTTCCGAACCGCGGATTTTTTTTTTTTACGAAAATTTTCGAAAATACGGAGTATCTCCGTAATTAAGAAATCCGCGATCTTCCGGGCCCGAAAACCCGAAGATCTCCGTAATTACGAGGATTTCGTAATTACGAGAATTTTCGGAAAAAACGAGACATTCTTTGTAAATTCGATTTTTGGGGCTTATTTCAAGACGGAGCAAGCCACATGACCCAAATTAGCCAATGGCAGCTAACATGATTATTGCCAGCCCCCTGGGTATAAAAGGCTGCTTCACAGGCGACATTTTGTCAGTGTGTTGGAGTGTTTAGTGGAGACCTGACAGTGTAGGAGTTGGAGAGAGTTTTTGCGCTTTTTGAGCTTTTTGAGCTTTCTGTGTGGTGGATTTCAGTGTGGTGGTTTAGCACTTGTTGTTACCCACCCCTGTATTCACACATCTTGAGACCCCACAGTCCTTTTAAGGACTAACTTTGTGAGACCCAAAGTCCTTTAAGGACTAACCCCCCTGTAAGCCTTTGGACAAATTTTGTGTTAGACCTTTTAGAGGTCTAGGTGTCCTGTTTTTTTGTTTGTCTTTCTGTATCGTGTGTCAGTGTCTGTGTGTTTTGTGTACTGACAGTGCTGCCTTTGCAGCCAATCAGCATCTTTGCTGTCTGATCTGGCTGTTTGCTGTCAGTTTGTCTGTGTCCTATTTGTGCTTTTAGTGTAAAAAAAAAAAAAAAAAAAGCTTTGTGTTTATTTGTTGCTTCTGTGTTGTTTTGTTGCTTGTCTTTTGTGTTTGTGTGTGTGGTGTGTATATATATATAATATATATCTATATATATATATATATATATATATATTATTATTTTTGGGGGATATTTGGGAGAGGGAAATCCTGGCAGGGCAAGAGGAGACCCAGGAGCAGGGTGCTTCTGCACGTGGAGGGAGAGGGAGAGGGAGAGGCAGAGGAGAGCCTACTGAAGGCTCTGGCCAGGAGCTACCTGGCCCTTCGCAGGGCAGGCCGGGTTACCGTGCCCGATATTTTTAGGGTAGCCGGGCTAGGGCTATCCCTTCTGATCAAAGGAAGGCGGGTAGTAGAGTGGATTACCCAGCCTTCCTCATCCACCTCCTCACAGGCACAGAGGCACCGAGCTGCTACTGTAGATATTGTGCCTGCTCCTTCCTCACCTGAGGCTCCTACTGTGGGCATGGAACCTGTTCCGCCTCTATCAGGAGTTTCGTTGCCCACATGGCCCGTACCTTCGGGGATCCGGAGGAGGAGTCTCAGGATATGTTTTCGCACACTAGTGTGTGGGCTAGTGTGCTTGAGGAGGAGCTGTGCACTGATGCACAATCTTTCCTGTCCCCGAGGTGAGGAAAGTGCTCAGTGCACAGGGGACAGGAGGCTGACGATTCACGCAGCAGTCTGTGAGCAGCCAGGGAACTAAGCAGGGGTGAGGTTCCAGATGCTGCTGCTGTTAGTGATGCAGCCTCCAGTATTGAGGAGGTGGAAGTGGACGATGAGGTCACCGATCCTCCATGGGTGCCCTCTGTGAGAGAGGAGGAGATAGTGTCTCTGAGGATGTCCCTCAGAGCATGAGCACGATCCTGAACCCAGAGGCAGGACTGGGGCAGGGGCCGGGGCAAGGCAGTGCACCTAGTGGTGCACGTGAGGTACGGCACCAATGAGATCTGGTGCCAGTGCCCCACAGCAGCAGGTGACCTCGCTCCGAGTGCGTGTCGGGCTCAGCGGTGTGGGAGTTCTTCTCACTGGCTCCAGGTGACAACACAGTTGCAGTTGGCAAGTTGTGCCTGCAACGTGTTAGCCGTGGGAAGACCACATCACATTTGGGGCACCTCCTCCTCTATGGGAGGCATATGATTCTGCACCACTTCCCGGTGAGCAGCGACAGGGATTGTGGCAGGCACCCACACATTCCCTACCTCGTGCCCAGGTAGCCACCGTTCCTCCTCTCCTCCCTCCGGCCCCATCAGCTGCTTCCTCGTGAAGTTAGGAGGAGAGCAGCCTTTGGCCCCAGCACGCGGTGTTAAGAGCCTCTTGACACTGCTGGCTGGAGCGTCAGCTAAAAGGCAGGTCTCTCTTCCCCAGTTGTTGGAGCGGAGGCAGAAACTGTCCCCGTCACCCCAAAGCCAGCGTCTCACTGCGGCTTAGCCAAACTCCTGGCGGTGCAGCTGCTACCTTTCAGCCTGGTAGACAGTGCAGGCGTTCCGGGAGTTTGTTGGCCATTGGCACACCACAGTGGCAGGTCCCTGGCCGTAGGTACTTTGCCCAGAAGGCCATTACCAGCCCTGCACGACCATCTGCGGGCAATATATCTGCTTCGCGGACCACAGTGTGGGCAAGTGTGTCCACATTACTATGGACGCGTGTCCAGCAAGCACGGCCGGGGCGGTATGTGTCATTTACCGCCCATGGGTCACTCTGCTAGCCGGCAGAGACCGGCATGGACGCAAGTGGGGAGATGGTGGTACCACCCACGCATTGGTGATACGCCAGTCTCCACCCCCCCCTCCTCATCCGTGAGCCCTCTTCCCGGACAGCTCCGTGCCCCCCCAGAGCTATGCTTCGTGCCAGGCGCAGACGGTGCCATGCAGTGTTGCAGCTTGTGTGCCTCGGTGATATGGCCACCACCGGGGCCGAGTTGCTGGCAGCACTGCAAGGGCAGGTTGAAGGTGGCTGACCCCACACCAACCTCTCATAGGCAAGGTCGTGTGTGACAATGCCACCAATATCCGTCTCCTTCGCATGGGCAGAGTCACACATGTTCCTTGCCTGGCACACGTTCTCAACTGGTCGTCCAGCGGTTTCACCAATACCCGGTCCCAGGAGGTATTCTGAGGATGGCTAGGAGGGTGTCCAGTCACTTCAGCGGTCATACACGGCCACAGCTCGTCTGGCCGGTTTCAGCAGCAGAATGGTCTGCCGCAGAACCGCCTGATTTGTGACACCCCCACCCGCTGGAACTCTAGTCGTATGATGCTGCTGAGGCTGCTCCAGCAGAGGCGAGCCATCATAGACTACTTGTACGAGTACGAGGCAAGATCAGGCTCTGGGGAGACCTGGGTTACTGTTACCCAGGCATGTGCTGCTATTAGAGATGCCTGCCGTGTGCTCGCGCATTGAGAGGCCCCAGGATGGTAAGCCGCA
Organism: Hymenochirus boettgeri; assembly: GCA_019447015.1. Taxonomy (NCBI): domain Eukaryota; kingdom Metazoa; phylum Chordata; class Amphibia; order Anura; family Pipidae; genus Hymenochirus; species Hymenochirus boettgeri. Next base: position 13,568 of record JAACNH010004110.1, on the reverse strand, counting down.
ATGATGCCACCATTGCGGATACCATCCCACTGTGTTCCTCCTTGAGCACACTCTGCGCGGCATACTCGACAGGGCACTCGCTGTCGAGCAGCAGGCACTGGAAGAGGAGGACGCCGACACCGTGATGCTTTCCGAGCCCGAACATCACGGTGCAGAGCAGCCGTCGATGATGAGGAGGGGGATTTAGGTGACCTGGACCAGGGGAAATGGGGCATTCCTCTAGGGGGACATCTCAACCCTCCCAAGTACCACATGTCATTCGTGGTTGGGGAGAGGTTGAGCCCGACACTACTGTCCTCAGTGACATCGAGGACATGGGGTCCTCTGCGGCAGGCAGTTTGCGGCGCATGGGCTCTTTCATGCTGCAATGCTTCGCAAGGACCCCCAGGATTAAGGCCATCAAAAGAGAAGGAGCAGTACTGGGTGGCCACCCTTATAGATCCCCGCTATAGGGTAAAGTGTCGGAGTTTATCCCCTCTCTCGAGGGAAGGTAGAATGCAGCACTAGAGGCAACACTGCTACGTTGCCTCTGTTCTGCCTTCCCAGGTGCTGGCAGGTCCTACAGCACCTGATGTTGGGGATCACAGGGCTCACGTCCCCCTGTGCCTGACAGGAGGAGCAGCAGTACTGGAGGCGGCCTCGCGGCCAAATTCAGGCTGTTCTTCCAGCCACAGTTGCCAGGCCCATCCACTGGCAACTTCCACCAGGCAACACCTCAGTCGCCAGTTCACCGACTACATCGGATCCAGGGCCGGTGTAGCCACATCAGAGACTGAGGATCCACTGGACTACTGGGTGGCGAGGCTTGATATCTGGCCCGAGTTGGCACAGTATGCCATCGAGTCCTTTCATGCCCGTCATCCAGTGTTCTTTCGAGGAGGACCTTCAGCGCAGCAGGGGGTGTTGTAACAGAGAGGAGGACCCGTCTCTCCACTGAGAATGTGGACCCGCCTTACATTCATCAAGTGAATGAGGCGTGGATCACTCTCATACAGCACCCCTATTGCTGATGCCCGTGACGAAGGCCTCTGCCCCTGGCCACCCATACTGCTCCTCCGCCTCATTTTCCACCTAGGCTTAGCTGATGCCAGCTAGCTGGCAAATGGCAAATTTTTTTATTGGCAGGGCCATATATGGTCCTACCTTGCTCTACTGCATTCAGGTTATGAAATAACAAATGCTCTGCGCACAACAGCTACTCTGTGGCTAATTTTTCTAAGATTGGGTCGATCCTACTTGGCCCGAGAGCAGTACTCCATATTTGATCTTCGTTCTCTCTCCATGACGCACCTTTGTGGTGTCACCTACTCTGACCATCTCAACAGCCGCACAGCTACTCTGTGGCTAATGTTTTCAGCTCGGGGTTTATCCTGCCTGTCCCAAGATCAGTACTCCATATTTGATATTCGTTCTCTCTCCATGAGGCACCTTGTGGTGTCACCTACTCTGACCATCTCATACAGCCGCAACAGCTACTCGGTGGCTAATGTTTTCAGCTCGGGTCTATCCTGCCTGGCCCGAGAGCAGTACTCCATATTGATCTTCGTTCTCTCTCCATGAGGCACCTTTATGTGTGTCACCTACTCTGACCATCTCATACAGCCGCAACAGCTACTCTGTGGCTAATGTTTTCAGCTCTGGGTCAATCCTGCCTGGCCCGAGAGCAGTACTCCATATTTGATCTTCGTTCTCTCTCCATGAGGCACCTTTGTGGTGTCACCTACTCTGACCATCTCATACGCCGCAACGCTACTCTGTGGCTAATGTTTTCAGCTCTGGTTATCCTGCCTGTCCCGAGAGCAGTACTCCATATTTGATCTTCGTTCTCTCTCCATGAGGCAACCTTGTGGTGTCCCTACTCTGACCATCTCATACAGCCGCAACAACTCTACTCTGTGGCTAATGTTTCAGCTCTGGGTTTATCCGGCTGTCCCGAAGAGCAGTACTCAATATTGATCTTCGTTCTCTCTCCATGAGGCACCTTTGTGGTGTCACCTACTCTGACCATCTCATACAGCCGCAACAGCTACTCTGTGGCTAATGTTTTCAGCTCTGGGTCTATCCTGCCTGGCCCGAGAGCAGTACTCCATATTTGATCTTCGTTCTCTCTCCATGAGGCACCTTTGTGGTGTCACCTATGACTCTACCTCATACACCGCAACAGCTCGGACGAGCTACTCGTTTGTGCATAGTTTTGGGTTAGCTCTGGGTTATCCTGCCTGTCCCGAGAGCAGTACTCCATATTTGATCTTCGTTCTCTCTCTATGAGGCACCTTTGTGGTGTCACCTACTCTGACCATCTCATACAGCCGCAACAGCTACTCTGTGGCTAATTTTTCAGCTCTGGGTCTATCCTGCCTGGCCCGAGAGCAGTACTCCATATTGATCTTCGTTCTCTCTCCATGAGGCACCTTTTGGTGTCACCTACTTCGACCATCTCATACAGCCGCAACAGCTACTCTGTGGCTAATGTTTCAGCTCTGGGTCAATCCTGCCTGGCCCGAGAGCAGTACTCCTATTGATCTTCGTTCTCTCTCATGAGGCACCTTTGTGGTGTCACCTACTCTGACCATCTCATACAGCCGCAACAGCTACTCTGTGGCTAATGTTTTCAGCTCTGGGTTTATCCTGCCTGTCCCCGAGAGCAGTACTCCATATTTGATCTTCGTTCTCTCTCCATGACGCACCTTTGTGGTGTCACCTACTCTGACCATCTCATACAGCCGCAACAGCTACTCTGTGGCTAATGTTTTCAGCTCTGGGTCAATCCTGCCTGGCCCGAGAGCAGTACTCCATATTTGATCTCGTTCTCTCTCCATGAGGCACCTTTGTGGTGTCACCTACTCTGACCATCTCATACAGCCGCAACAGCTACTCTGTGGCTAATGTTTTCAGCTCTGGGATTATCCTGCCTGTCCGAGAGCAGTACTCCATATTTGATCTTCGTTCTCTCTCCATGACGCACCTTTGTGGTGTCACCTACTCTGACCTCTCATACAGCCGCAACACTACTCTGTGGCTAGTGTTTTCAGCTCTGGTTCTATCCTGCCTGGCCCGAGAGCATTACCCATATTTGATCTTCGTTCTCTCTCCATGAGGCACCTTTGTGGTGTCACCTACCTCTGACCATCTCATACAGCCGCACAGCTACTCTGTGGCTAATGTTTTCAGCTCTGGGTCAATCCTGCCTGACCCGAGAGCATACTCCATATTGATCTTCGTTCTCTCTCCATGAGGCACCTTTGTGGTGTCACCTCCTCTGACCATCTCATACAGCCGCAACAGCTACTCTGTGGCTAATGTTTTCAGCTCTGGGTCAATCCTGCCTGGCCCGAGAGCAGTACTCCATGGCCAGTGGGGCCAGCCTGCCTGGCCCCACAACAATGGTGGCAAACTGCAGTGGGCCTGCTGTACACAATGGTGCGTTCCTACGAAGCATTAACCCTTTCACCTGCTTTCCCTAGCACGATGCATACCTTGAGGAGAGTAGCCAATGGGTGAGGGGTATGTCCAGTGGGGCCAAGCTTGCCTGGCTCTTCAACAATGGTGGCAAACTGGCAGTGGGCCTGCTGTAACACAATGCTGCTGTTCCTACGAAGCCTTACCCTTTCACCTGCTTTCCCTGCACGATGCATACTCTGAGGGAGAGTAGCCAATGGGGTGAGGGGTATGTCCAGTGGGACAGCCTGCCTGGCCCCACAACAATGGTGGCAAACTGCAGTGGGCCTGCTTAACTCAATGCTGCTGTTCCTACGAAGCCTTACCCTTTCACCTGCTTTCCCTCAGCACGATGCATATCTTGAGGGAGAGTAGCCAATGGGGTGAGGGGTATGTCCAGTGGGGCCAAGCCTGCCTGCTCTTCAACAATGTGGCAAACTGCAGTGGGCCTGCTGTAACACAATGGTGCTGTTCCTACGAAGCATTACCTTCACCTGCTTTCCCTAGCACGATGCATACCTTGAGGGGAGTAGCCAATGGGTAAGGGTATTGTCAGTGGGGCCAAGCTTGCCTGCTCTTCAACAATGGTGGCAACTGCAGTGGCCTGCTGTAACACATGGTGCTGTTCCTACAAGCATTACCCTTTCACCTGCTTTCCCTAGCACGATGCATACCTTGAGGAAGTAGCCAATGGGTGAGGGGTATGTCCAGTGGGGCAAGCTTGCCTGGCCCCACAACAATGGTGGCAAACTGCAGTGTGCCTGCTGTAACTCAATGCTGCTGTTCCTACGAAGCCTTAACCCTTTCACCTGCTTTCCCTTGCACGATGCTATCTTGAGGGAGTAGCGCCATGGGGTGAGGGGTATGTCCAGTGGGGGCCAAGCCTGCCTGGCTCTTCAACAATGGTGGCAACTGCGTGTCCGTGCTGTAACTCAATGCTTGCTGTTCTACGAAGCCTACCCTTTCATCCTGCTTCCCTTGCAGCGATGCATACCTTGAGGAGAGTAGCCAATGGGCGAGGGGTATGTCCAGTGGGCCAAGTGCCTGGCTCTTCAACAATGGTGGCAAACTGCAGTGTGCCTGCTGTAACTCAATCTGCTGTTCCTACGAAGCCTTACCCTTTCACCTGCTTTCCCTTGCACGATGCATATCTTGAGGGAGAGTAGCCAATGGGGTGAGGGGTATGCAGTGGGGCCAAGCCTGCCTGGCCCCAACAATAATGGTGCAAACTGCAGTGGGCCTGCTGTAACACAATGGTGCTGTTCCTCGCAGCCTTACCCTTTCACCCTGCTTTCCCTAGCACGGTGCATATCTTGAGGGAGATAGCCAATGGGGTGAGGGGTATGTCCAGTGGGCCAAGCCTCCTGGCCCCACAATAATGGTGGCAAACTGCAGTGGGCCTGCTGTAACTCAATGGTGCTGTTCCTACGAAGCATTACCCTTTCACCTGCTTTCCCTTGCACGATGCATACTCTGAGGAGAGTAGCCAATGGGGTGAGGGGTTGTCCAGTGGGGCCAAGCCTGCCTGCCCCCAACAATGGTGGCAAACCGCAGTGGACATTATGTAAACCAGTACCCCCCATCGCCTTCTTTGCCTTGTTGTGTGCAAACTACTATATAGGGGAATGTGCCAATGTGGTGTGTGTAATGGCATTAATGGTAAGTTATTACAATTATAAGTACCAGACATATAGCTAGCTAAATAGATATGTGTATTGTAATTTTTCAAATAAAAATTGATTATGAATCTATCTGAATATTTGATATATCGAAAAATAAAAACCCCAAACATTTTTTTTCAGAACTGTTTTTATATATATATATATATATATATATATGAAATTTAAAAAAAAAAAAACTATTTACAAAAATAAAACAAAAAAAAAAGGGGTTACTGGGTGCCTCCCCTCTCCAGTCTGGTCAGGCGGCGGTCCAGGCGGCGGTCCAGCGCCGCACATGTGGCGCATCTCCCGCCGCATGCTCTGTAGTTCTGTGGAGGAAGATATTGAGAGAATTGTGGTGAAGATGTTCAGCACATTTCCTAAAGCACCATGCGGTAGATGCAATTTTGCACCTGATAACTACTACACATACATGGTACTGCAATGCTATAATGTTGCGGTATGTCATAAAAATGAAAGCTCAGTATAAGATATCATTTTTCTAAATTCTTAGTTTATATTATGCATACCTAGTTATGGTACACGTGATTTCTACTGTTGGCTGTTGGATGGGTTACACATGCTCAGATCTCTACTGAGCAACTGAATCAACCCAGGCGCTGGGTCAAGGGCAAGACCATAACGGTCCTATTAGGGGTCCTGCAAACAGGAAGTCATTATTTCCGTTGCATTTATTTTACACAGACACAATGCTGATTGCTGAATGGCAGATTAAGGTAATTGGATGATAAATACTGCTCTTTTTTCCTTAAAAGTATATATATTATCACTGAACTCCACTTAAAGCGATATTATTGCTCATGGGGGATCACTGATAACGCAGGAGGTAATGCTGGCTTAAAACATTACGTTTATTGCTAAATTGTATCAGAATCAGAACTTCTTGGTTTTGTTTCACTAGGACTGTGCTACATACAAAATTTTTTGGAAGTGGTGCAGCCCCATAAAAGCATTGTCAAACCCACAGTACCCAATTTGCATCATGTAGCGTGGATTTACACTGGGAAATACAGATATTAAAGTCTTGTATATAACATTTCATTACGTTGCATATGTTTACTTACGATTCTCAAGCATGGCCGCCAAGTGACTGGAGAGGCAGGAGGTGCTGGAGGGGCTGGAGAGGGTGGAGGGCCTGGAGGGGCTGGAGAGGGTGGAGGGGGTGGAGAGGGTGGAGGGCCTGTAGAGGCTGGTCCTGCTTCTAGAAAAAAAAATGTTTTATTTCAACAATCACCATCCAATCCATTAGTAATATTATAAGAACATTTCCTAAAAGGCTATGTGTGAACATTTCTTGGATAATTTTGGACTTTTGGACCGAATTTCGTGACTTACGCTTAAAAAACGAGGGACAGATACAGCCCACCAATGGGGAGTTGGGGACAATAATGGGAATGAGAAATGAGAAGCTCTGTCTCTCAGCCAAATTAATAGATTTGTTTCCTTTTTTTATTTCGAAATTTTTATCAGTGAAATAATAAAATTCAATTAATTATCAATGATAATTTCACTATATTTGCTGACAATCAAGGTCATAAAAAGAATAAAAATTGCTTAGGATGCACTTACGTGTCTGGCTGGTCCACGGTTCCTCTCTTCTTGGGCGGTGGACTGCCCGGTGGGGGCATGGTGATCCCGGAGGGGGCAAGGCCTGCCCGGAGGGGGCAATGGGCTGCCCGTAGCCTGAGGGCTAGTTGGTGGTAGTGCTAAAAAAAAAGGAAATTTATTTTAACTCTCACTGTCATTAAATGTTCAAATACATTTACTAAAACAATTCTCGGAGAAGTTGTCAAAAATTATGCAACACTTTGGATAAAGGGCTTGGACATATCAACGTGTTAAAAAGCACACATAGTGTGGCACAATTAATGTGATCCTCAATTTTTGCACAATTTGCTATCGTACTGCCTCACATGGCAATACACATGAGCGCACCAGGAAACACGCGCTGGTTTCTGGGCTCGTGTGCGCTGTAATGTGGCCTTGGACAAATGAAGATTTAGAAAAATGTTTTTTTTTCAATAGGCTGCACTTACATTCTTCCCTGGCGGGGACGGTGTGGGGGGGGTATCCGAGAAGATCCCCTGCAAATTAAAATAAAAAAATACATAATGAATGATATATCTAAAGGAAATATTTAATTATATACTTTGAATTCTGCTTGAAAATACAGATTAAATAAGGCAATATTTAGTTTCTTTAAAAGTCATCATATTTCTATGGCAATGATTTCATACCTTATTCTGGCTAAGTACTTATATTTTTATTGTGTGTATTGTAGCCACGGAAGGGAAAAGTTGGTTGGGTGTAGGGGAGCCATCAGTAGCTGTTGTACTTGTATCTGTATAGATTTTTGGTAACACAACATTTTTAATTTTGGAGTGTAAAATCAATTTTAATAATTGATCAACATTTTATTTTGACTTTACTTTCCCTTCAAATAGGGCTGCCATGTACTAAGGGTGGGTCAGTAAAGTGTGTTTAACTGTGTCTATGTGTGGGTATCAGTGTGCATTTATAAGATAAAAAGAAATCAATTTTTAATGATCGATTTCATTTTTAACTTTACTTATCCTTAAATAGGCTCCATGGAAACGGAAGGGTGGCCACCAAGTGTGTTTACCTGTGTCTATGTTGGGTATCATTTTAAATTTATAGGTGTTGTTAAATAAAGTCACTTTTCAGTGATTTATTTTTTGACTTTACTTACCCTTTAATAGGGCTGATATTGAATAATATAAGAATAATAATAATGTAATAATAACCAGTGAATGAGAACAAAGAACTTGGATCTCTCTCTCTCAAGCCAAATTTAAGGATTATTGATGTTTTTAAAAACATTATATATAAAATATGTTTTGTCAGAAGTGAATTAAAATTTTTACTACGTATTATAATACAGTAATATAATAAAAATATATACTTGCCTTCTATCATTTGCCGAACGGCAGCCAACCTATTGGAGCCTCTGCCTCTTGAGGTCTGACCACTTCTCTGGAGGGTAGAGACAGTGGTCTGGTATCCGAAGGCGTCGCAGGATGCGGCGCTGTAGCCCCTCCATTATTCTGCGCCTCCGCGCCGCACATGATGGGTGCCGGGGGGAAATCATCATACCCCCTGAGCGAGGTAGTTCAGGGCATATAGTTGCCTGCAGCACTGGCCATTTTGATAGCAGGAAGTTCCGGTTCCTCGTTTTTACGGAAAATCTCGTTTTAGCGAAATCCTCGTTTTACGGAAATCCTCGTTTTTTACGGAGATTCGCGGACTTACGGAAATCCGGTTTACGAGATCCTCGTTTTTACGGAAATCCTCGTTTTTACGGAAATCATCGTATTTTCGAAAAATACTGTTCTCGCTAGCGGACTGTAATTTAGGTATTGTAGGCATTGATACTTGTTTCTAAGGACATTACCCGGTCCCTGAGTGATTAAGTTAACATTACCAAGGCTATTTAGACCACTTTTAATGCGGATTTTGCCGAACTTTCATTTTAATACGTTTTTAACGGGTCCGCTCGCATTTTCGAATTTACGGATTTTTTCGAAAATCCGCGGATCCTCGCGCGGACCGGATTTTTCGAAGTTCGGACATCTCTATTAATGAGTGATCAAAATTAGTTTTTTTGACTATAGGTACTCTTTAAGTAGGGCTGCTACAGGAATGGAGGGGTAGGTTAGTAGGCTGTGTACTGTGTCTTTGTGGGGTTGGGGGAAATCAGTGTTTGCGTTTATGACCATCAAACTCTTTTGATCACATGACCCTTAAACACCTCGAAATATCCACATTTGAGATTGCACCGTTTATAGTCTATGGAAAAAATGTCCCAAATTCTCCAATAGCACTGTAAGGCTTCGCAATTCCTAAGCTAGGTAATAGCACATTTCTCCTATATACCTCGCAAGTCTCTATCGAATTTCATGTCTCTAGCTCAAAAATGTAGGAGGAGATACAGTCCAAAAAAGCGGAAGAATAAAATGGAAGAAGAAGAAATAGAAAGAACAGTAATTTGGCCAAATTAATTCTAACTCTAATTCTAAGGCTAGAGCCTTGCCAAAAGCGGATAGCTAGTCCCGCCCCATAGAGCTTACAATCTAGTTAGGAGGGGTAACATATAGATTCAGATAAGGGTAGAAGTGCAGTAGTGCGATGAGTACTGCTAAACCTGCTAATTGAGGTTTCTTGACGAAAGCAAGGGAATAGAATTTCAGAGGAGGGGAGCCACAAGAGAGAAAGGTTTATTTCGAGAGGAAAGTTTGAGTGGGGGGTCTGTACAGGCGATGGTTCTGTGATGATTAAAGGGTGCGGGCGCGTGTAATCCTAATCTAATCCTAATCTAATCTATTACTTTCTAATCCTAATCCCTAAATGATACACTTTTCATGTTCACTTTAAAAGTAGGCCAGATAAGTTTCTAAACTAAAAAATATTGAGAATTACTGGTATTAATACATATACTGTAGATTTGTTGATCCAGGGATACTTTCCAATTGGAGTCAGGAAGGAATCCCCCCCACCCTTTTAAGCTGTATCTGTTGTATTCAATTAGATCAACTGGACTTGAAGTTTAGTTCTTGAAGACGTTTCGCTAGTCATCGGACTGGCTTTCTCAATTCTGAATTGAGAAAGCCAGTCGGATGACTAGCAAAAATCTTCAAGAACTAAACTTCAAGTCCAGTTGATCTAATTATATACAACAGATATACCATGACCTGGATGAATGAGAACCTTCACAAACCTTTTAAGCTGTGTTTTTTTTTTTTTTTTACTTCCTCTGATCAACTGGTAGCGTTAAAAAGGTGGGTGAAAAGGTTGGACTTGAGGATGGATGCCTTTTATTCAACCTCGATAACTAAGTTACAGTAGCATATATCTCATTGTTTCCACAACAGGAGGTGTCTACAGCGACTGTTGAGAAAGTAAGTAGAAAATTAGATATTAGCAATGCATAACAATGACTTAAATGTGGAGGACATAATAGATTATAAATTCTGTAGACATTTTCCAATCCTCCACAAATTCTGGATAAAGTACATATTATTCACATACAGTTTTTTGATTTTCATATTTCTAATTTTTCTTCAGACATCTGAGGACCTTGACTGTGTGAATGGGCTGTTGATAACTATGTGAATTGGCTGTTGAGGAAGTAAGTATACAATAAAAATATTAAAATAAATTACATTTCCTATTATGCCTATAACCAAAAAGCTAAAGTACATTTCTATAGTGTTATTTCAGTTAACCAAAAAAAAAAAAAAAACTTTGAAAAATGGAAGTAGGTTTCCAATGAGTAGCAGTGAACCTGAATGGGAAGACACCAGGGCCTTCAGTTTATTTCTTATGTCCACTCCTGTAATTGGGACCCATGGTCTTGTTCTCTCTGGAATGCTGGAGAAAACATAGAACATACTATGCATGACGTCTCATCAGTTATGATACACAAGACTGAAAGGCCTTTTCATAGCCTTTATGTCTTAAAATAATACAAAATAATACAAATTTATTTATATAATATATATGACTATAATGGATAATAACATCTTTAGACATTTATCATAGCTACTTTACTAAATCTGTGTAATTCTTACCTAGAAATAAATATAAATGCACTTTTGTTAAATAATATCTCTTAATAAACTATTTTTTAAGCCTCCAGCGTTTCCAGGAGACACACGTTTCAACCCAGTTGTTGACAAGTAAATAGAAAATAAAAGTTACGGTTAAGAACGGCTTGTGAAGTTTCTCATTCATCCAGGTCATGGTATATCTGTTGTATTCAATTAGATCAACTGGTTTGAAGTTTGATCTTGAAGACGTTTCGCTGGTCATCCGACTGGCTTTCTCAACTCAGAATGACTTGTACAAGAATCTGTGCAATTATGTACCCTTGAAAATCCCAATTAGCATATCACAGCCAGGTGTTAAGGGTGTGATTGTATAGTGGCTAAGAGGTGTTATAGGAACACTCAAGAAGGTGTCAAAACCGCATTGTTCATGGCAGACAGTTGGTGTCGAACCCCCCACCTCTATTTAGGCTTGGTTTCTTTATTTTCACATAAATGGCCTCCTTAACACCTCTCTTGAACCAGTCACGTTCCTTTGCCAATATGTTAACACATTACAATCTTCAAAGGTATGTCCTTTATCCGAAAATTGGCTCTTCTGTGCTGGCTGGTCATAGTTGATGCGTTACTGTTTGGTCTCCCTCAGATACAAATCAGAGCTATCTTCACTGCACTGCACTGCATATATGATATGATGTCGCTTTTCTTGTGTTTCGGTATTGGGTTTCTTTCGGATGTACCAATTGCTGCCTCGTGTGTTGTTTCGGTTTAAAGCAGACAGGGATACTGTGTTTTTTAATTCTTCTAATTTTTCGGAGACCCTATGGGATGACCATGTTATTTCTCCTGTCTTGCTTTTCCCTCTTCACGTTGGTATATGTGTTCTTTTCTTTCCTTGTACTTCTTTTTGACAAAGGCCCAGTCTGGATATCCACAGTTTTAAGGGCTACTCTGAGATGTTTCATTTCTTAGCCTTTGCCTCTGTGCTAGTGGGATGTTCTCTGCTCTGTGTTGCGGGTTCTGATGACACCCAATTTGTGATCTAAAGGGTGGTGGAAGTCAAACATCAATACTGATCTGTGTGTGTTGGTTTCTGTAAACCTCTACTTCCAGTTTGCCATTTAACTTCTACCAAGCAGTCCAAGAAAGCCAGTTTGTTGTTTTGTACCTCTTCCCTTGTAAATTTAATGTTTGGTCTGCCGCATTAATGTGTTCTGTGAAAGCTTGTACTTCCTTCTGGTGTATTTTAACCCAGCTGTCATTCACTATCTGAACCAGTGCTGGGTGTTATGCCCTTAAGGTATTAAGCGCTGTTTTTCACCTCCTCCATGTAAAGGTTGGCCACAATGGGTGAAACTGGAGATCCCATAGCACATCCATGTTTTTGCTTATAGAACTTATCCTTATTTAAATAGGTGGTATTCTGGCACAAGTCCATAAGGAACACACCTGTTCTGGGTTGAGATCAGTTCTGCTGGTAAAAGTGCTATCTTGGCCAGCATTTTCTCACCATGTCACAGCCTCCTTGGTGGGTATACAGGGAAGAGAGATGTCACATCATAGACACCATAGTTTCTTCTGCACTGAGTACTATATCTTCAATCTTGTTTGAAATCCTGAGAGTTCTGATGTATGCTTAAACTTCCCATCATGGTCCTAAGATGTTGGCTAGGTAATTGCCACCTTGTATGTTACAGAGTTGATGCTGCTGACTATAGGTCCTAGTGGTGCCCCTTCCTTATGTATCTTTGGGTCCATATATGCATGGATGTGCTTCCGGGTAGAGGCGATGATACATTGCTTGATCAATGGCTTTATCCTTTTGAAGCTGTTTTCTTGAAACGGCTGGTGCAATCCCTTGTTAAAGCCTCAATATGTGTTGTTATCGGCCAGGAGCATGGTCACCTTGGTATGGTAGTCTGAGGTGTTGAGTACCACTGTGCATCTTCCCTTGTCTGCCGGTAGAATGGTGATACTGAATCTTTTTTCAGGGATGTTAAGGCTTTTCTTTCCTGTGTGGTCAGGTAGATGAAGGAGTTTTGCACTGGCTAAGGCTGCAGATACCTTAAGGTGAAGTTGTTCTGCCTCACACTGTGGTACCTTATTATTGTGGATTGAGGCTTCTGTGGCTGCTATAATATCCACCACAGGATGGCTTTAGGAGTGATGGCAAAATTCAAGCCCTTAGCAAGGACTTCCATTTCTGGCTGGGTCAGGGTCCTGTTAGACAAGTTTCTCCATCCATTCCTTCTTGTTTAATGAAGTGCCAATTCCCTCCTTTTGTATCCAAGGTACCGTATATACTCGAGTATAAACCGACCCGTGTACAAACCGAGGTACCTATTTTTACCTAAAAAACTATATAAAGTGATTGACTCGAGTATAAACCGAGGTTTGAAAATATGAACACTACTGCCTTCTGATTCTGTATGTTTTGAGGCTGTACAACTGTATGGGAATTCTCCTATGCTTTCCTACCTATACTACCCATTTTTCACACTTTCCTCTTTATCTGCCCCTCACTCCTCACACTGACCCCTTCCTCCTTTTCTCATTATGGGTCCCCCATCTGTTCCTATTCCTCCCAGCACCCCTTTTAAAGATTCATTGATTTCAGCTTATACTCCCTCCTAAATAAAAAATGGTAATGGGAGGAGAGCCACTATCAGTTCTGCTATCTGCTGACTTTCATACGATCTTACCCATGCTCCTCTCCTGGAAGTCACTGCTTAGCTGTTCTTAAACAGAGTAGTGCTGCTCATTATCTGGCTGTTCCATGCTCTGCCTCTCCCCCTCCCATGCATGGCTGTTCCCTGCTCTGCCTCTCCTGTCCATGGGCTGTTCCCTACTCTGCCTCTCCCCCTCCTGAACAATTGCTGGACAC
>JAACNH010004109.1:0-25519 GCA_019447015.1 Hymenochirus boettgeri | reverse complement strand
ACATTAGAAAGGTGAATGATGCATTAGAAAGGTGACTGGCATTAGAAAGGGACTGGCATTAGAAAGGCGACTGGCATTAGAAGGTAAATGTGCATTAGAAGCGAACGCACATTAGAAAGGGATGAATGTGCATTAGAAAGCGAACGCACATTAGAAAGGCGATGCGCATTAGAAAAGTGAATGTGCATTAGAAAGCGAACGCACATTAGAAAAGTGACTGCGCATTAGAAAAGTGAATGTGCACAAAAAAAAACCGCACATTAGAAAGTGGACTGCGCATTAAAAAGGTGAATGTGCATAAGAAAGCGAACGCACATTAGAAAGGCGACTGCGATTAGAAAAGTGAATGTGCATTAGAAAGCGAATGCACATTAGAAAGGCGACTGCGCATTAGAAAGGTGAATGTGCATTAGAAAGCAAACGCGCATTAGAAAGGCGAGATGCGCATTAGAAAGGTGAATGTGCATAGAAGCGAACGCACATTAGAAAGGCGACTGGCAAGAAAGGTGATGCGCATTAGAAAGGTGAATGTGCATTAGAAAGGTGACTGCGCATTAGAAAGGCGAATGCGCATTAGAAAGGCGACTGCGCATTAGAAAGGTAAATGTGCATTAGAAAGCGAACGCACATTAGAAAGGTGAATGTGCATTAGAAAGCGAACGCACATTAGAAAGGCGACTGCGCATTAGAAAAGTGAATGTGCATTAGAAAGCGATAAAGAACATTAGAAGGCGACTGCCATTAGAAAGGCAAATGTGCATTAGAAAGCGAACGCACATTAGAAAGGCAACTGCGCATTAGAAAAGTGAATGTGCATTAGAAAGCGAACGCACATTAGAAAGGTGAATGTGCATTAGAAAGCGAACGCACATTAGAAAGGCGACTGCGCATTAGAAAAGTGAATGTGCATTAGAAAGCGAATGAACATTAGAAAGGCGACTGCCCATTAGAAAGGCAAATGTGCATTAGAAAGCGAACGCACATTAGAAAGGCAACTGCGCATTAGAAAAGTGAATGTGCATTAGAAAGCGAACGCGCATTAGAAAAGTGAATGTGCACAAAAAAAACCGCACATTATAAATGTGACTGCGCATTAAAAAGATGAATGTGCATAAGAAAGCGAACGCACATTAGAAAGGCGACTGCGCATTAGAAAAGTGAATGTGCATTAGAAGCGAACGAACATTAGAAAGGCGACTGCCCATTAGAAAGGCAAATGTGCATTAGAAAGCGAACGCACATTAGAAAGGCAACTGCGCATTAGAAAAGTGAATGTGCATTAGAAAGCGAACGCACATTAGAAAAGTGACTGCGCATTAGAAAAGTGAATGTGCACAAAAAAAAACGCACATTAGAAATGTGACTGCGCATTAAAAAGGTGAATGTGCATAAGAAAGCGAACGCACATTAGAAAGGCGACTGCGCATTAGAAAAGTGAATGTGCATTAGAAAGCGAACGCACATTAGAAAGGCGACTGCGCATTAGAAAGGTGAATGTGCATTAGAAAGCGAACGCACATTAGAAAGGCGACTGCGCATTAGAAAGGTGAATATGCATTAGAAAGCAAACGCGCATTAGAAAGGTGAATGTGCATTAGAAAGCGAACGCACATTAGAAAGGCGGACTGGCATTAGAAAGGTGAATGTGCATTAAAAAGGTGAATGTGCATTAGAAAGGTGACTGCGCATTAGAAGGCGACTGCGCATTAGAAAGGCGACTGCGCATTAGAAAGGTGAATGTGCATTAGAAAGGCGACTGTGCATAGAAAGGCGACTGCGCATTAGAAAGGTGAATGTGCATTAGAAAGGCAAACGCGAATTAAAAGGGCAATCGTGCATTATAATGGTGAATATGCCTTGGAAAAGCGATCGTGCATTAGAAGGCGAATGCGAAATATAAAGGTGAACGCACATTATAAAGGCGAACGCGCATTATAATGGGGAATATGCCTTGGAAAAGCGAACGGGCATTAGAAAGACGAATAGCGCATTAGAAAAGCGACCACGCATGAGGAAGGCGAATGTGCAGTGGAAAATTGAATTGTATTCCAAATTAGAATTTATAAATGGATTGGATAAATAAGACATGTGTTACTTATTTGTAAATGTGAGGTGGACATTTTTGATTTAGTTTAGATTGTTATAGTGGCCTTTTCGCATTTCGAATGGTTTTCGCAATGCAGTCATCTTAGATGCGTAGTGTTTGAAACAGGGTAACATACATTTGATTTGCAATTTATAGCAGCAACCAATCAGAGTATCTAACAGCAGTAGTCCAGCTATTTCTAACACCTTAAGATTATTAGCAATGGCAGAATTTTGCAATTATTATTATATGTCCCACATTTTTAAGATATGGCAAGATGGGACTGTTAAATAAGTCTGTGACACAACAATACAACCATGCCAGCATTAGCAAAACTTACACAGCCTAATTTCCCTGATCCGCATGGCAGTGTTAATCATTGGGTTCATTCCCCTTGAAGTCACGTGACAGGCCCCTCCCCTAGCTGATATAAAAACGGAAGTTCCCCCCTCACCTTAGTCTTTTCGTCTCCTGTCCTTGTTTTAGGCACTAACGGGAGATCCAATACCCCACGCCACGTTACTTACCTTAGCCCGATCCCGCGATACAATAACTGATGTAAACGAGATTACGTCAGTTATTGCATCGCGGGATCGGGCTGAGGTAAGGAGCGCAACATAACGCTCCTAAACCTTTACCATTAAGTTTCGCGATACGAGGTAGCGCAAAACTTAACGGCAGGGGTTTGGATCGTTAGCACAGCGCTGTTTCCAAAAACATTTGGAAGGTACTGTGCTCTAAATTCTGTCTAAAACCCACATCAACCCAAATTTTTTTGGGGTTAACGTGGGTTTTAGACGCAAAAGGGCTATATTGTATCTCCCTGTAAGTTTGGAGATTCCGCCTTCTTCTTCGTTGAGCTCTCTCTCCAAAGACTGCACTTGTTAATGTAAGAGTGCAGGATTGTATGCGTGAGTACTCGCGCAGTTATTTTGGAGCTTGCCAGTCTGCGAGAGAGCGCAACGTCATCGTGCCTCATCTATAATAGCGTGATTTTAAAGCAACATGGCAGCTTTAGCATTTTACATGCTGTTTCTGCTCTATCTGCTCAGAACTGCATGATTGCTGTAACTACAGTTGTCTGCATTTGGTTATGTAAGTACCATGTATTTATTACCTGGTCATAAACATCTATGGTACAACATGTTACTTGATACATCAATCTTTAATATCTCTTTCAGAGCCTGCTGTTTGCTGCCATGAGCTCTCATAAAAGGAGATCTAGGTCCAAGGGGTGAAATACAGTGTCTCTTTAACATGCCTTTATGGCATGTTATTAATCTAAACAGTTTATTTCTCCAGACATGACAGAGTGACAAGGAACATTGCTATTATGACAAAACTCCCAGAGTTGGGTGTACCCTCTGCAGAAACACAGCTCTTCATGGCTATAAGTTATGTTCAGATTGCATACAATTGAATTTCAGCCAAGCTGCTAATCTAGATCAGCTGATTTTCCAAGGTGAAAGGATTAATTGATTCCTCTCTTAAATAATTTCTTTCTGCAATGCTATCCCAAGTGTTCTCAATGATTTGTCTGAGGGTCAACATCCATTCAGCCAGCCGTTTTGCCTCTGTTAATCCTACTTCTGTTAACTTGGAAAGGAGAAGCCCAAGATATGGAAGCAGGTGCTACTGCGGGTGAGGTCCAGCCAGAACCCTTGCACAATCATGATCACCTAATAATAATAATAAGATGAGAAAGTCTCTTCGCATTTCAGTACATCCTCCTCCAATTGTATTAGACCTTATGTTTGATAACAAATCGGAAAATGCTCCTTTTTTTCCACGTACATGATTGTGTCAAAGATATTATTAAAAAGGGTGGGAAAAACCTAACAAAAGGCTTTCCAATAACTTTATAATACTATCCATTCTTAAACCAGATTTCGTATATTGGGACAGTCCTCCTAAAGTGGACTCTGCCATTGTGAAAGCTTCTAGATATGCACCACTAGCCATTGATGATGCTGCGACTTAAAGGAACTTATGGATTAAAGAGAAGAATCTCTCCTGAAAAAAGTGTATCACTTGGCTGAGGCAACTCTAAGGCCTTCCATTGCCATTACTAGTTTTCCAAAAGCTAACAAAGTGTGGCTATCAGAGTTTGGGCTCAAATATATCACGATACGGGGTAATTCAACTAGGATATTGCATAGCATTTCTAATTCCTCCACAAATCATGGGACCTCTCTCTGTTACTACAATATCTTCAAGAGCCTCCCTTTGAACCTCTGGAGAAAGCAGTGATTCAATTTCATCATTTAGACACTTTTCTTGGTAGCCATAACCTCAGCCAAGTGAGTGACAGAATAAGAGCTCTAAAAGCACCAGAGCGTTTATATATTTTTCTAGAAGATAGTGTTATCCTCAGACCTGACCTTACTTTTCTTCCAAAAGTGGTTTCGCCTTCCACCTGAACCAGGACATCATTCTTCCTACCTTGAGGGTACAAAATGAAGATCTCCTCCTTTTCCTCATATTTTGGATGTTGGCAGGTCTTTAAAATAAACCCTGACAGAACAGACAATTTTGAAAACAGATTACCTAATATTACTTTTTTAGCTGGCAATCCAAGAGGAGAACAACCGACCAAAGCTACTATTTCTGCATGGCTCAAAAAAGACATTCAGCAGGCATATCTAAGCAGACAGAACTTGTTCAGAAAAAAACACAAGCTCACTCTACCAGGTCAATGGCAGCATCCTGGGCTTTCAATGCCAAAGTGTCTCAGAGGAGATCTATCAAGCAGCCACATGGTAGACTTTCTCCACGTTCATCAAACATTTCATATTGAGTTGCAAGCAGATTTAGGCACCAAATTCTGTCTTCAGAACTTAAAAATAAATTCTTAATATTTCATCAAGTTGGTGACTCACCCTTGGTTTCTAAGGTTTCCAGATCCCAATGATTATCACTGCCATGAAGGACCAAGGAAAATAGAAAATTTGTCATTACTTACTGTAATTTTCTTTTCCTGAACAAAAACATTTTCCAGATTATTAGATGTTTTTAGATCTATAACTCGGACAGTCGCTCAAGACTAAAGGTGAGGGGGGAAATTCTGTTTTTTATCAGCTAGGGGAGGGGCCTGTCACGTGACTTCAAGGGGAATGAACCCAATGATTAACACTAACGTGCTCTGGAGAGAAAAAGAAAATTATGGTAAGTAGTTTTTATTTTATGAAGATAGCTGTGCTGCTGCTGCTTTTTCTTAAGTATATGCTAACCCATTAAGCATGTCTTTAATAGAGATGAACAAAACTGGCGAGTTTTGTTCCAATAGCGGTTCCACAGAAGCAAGTTTTGAAAATCGAATGAATGGGATTTTTTTTTTTTCACTAGCATTTACAAATTTTTGATATTCCAAAGGAATTTTGTATATTTTTTCGCTTTTTAATGTTTTTGTTATCACATTTTTAATGAAATGTTCAGAAAATTTTTAATTGGATCTCTGAAATCAGCAGTTCTGAATTGGAACCAGGTTCCAAACCGGGATTCATCACCAGAATTGTGACAGCTGTGCAAGTCTTGCATATGTCACTTATGCTTCTGCTACAATGGATTTAATATCTTCACAATATTGTCCATTACAGTTCATTACAGTCTTGAATCTTTTTTTGCAGGGTGTGCTAGAATACTTGGGCCACTGCTAACAACTCTATGTAGAGTGCCGCAGACCCTCTCAACTGCAGAAATATTTTTTCTTTACTGGGTTACTGTATTTTCTTCATCATAATAATCAACAGAAATAGGCTGTCCCAATGACAGATCCCATATCCAACAGCAATTGTCTTGCTATACACATGGCCAATAATCCTTTTGGATATTTAAACATATCGCGGCAATGGCGCTCGTCGTTAAAATATGGCAATAGCGCTATTTTTCGCGGCCGCGGTGGCGGCGGGTAATTTTTTTGCGCTAATTTCGCTTTTTATAAACATGCCCCATAGTTTAAACATTTCAGGACACACACAAACACGTACAGTACATGTTTGCGTGTAAATGTGTATAGTGTGTCTAATTAAGAGATAATGTCCTAATGCAGCTAAAATAATATAATCTAATGAGTCCGAACATATATACTTGCTTTCAAAAATATAAGCTAGAACTAGATAAGCCACAATGGTGCAGGAAAACATCCTCCACACATCTGTCAATATCACATTGAATTTATGCCACTTATTGCCATGAGTAATTTAACTCAGTGAGCTATGTTGTCTGCATATTATATGGGAAGGGGAAATCCATGTTACAATAGCAAGTAAACTTATTTCTCTTCATTATCATGACATGTGAATTATGACATATACTTTGGATTTATGTTATTGAGTGCATTTTTTATGTTCTTTTTAAATCCAGCATTTACTCCTACTATTGTAAATGAAAAGCACAAAGTATTCTCGATGCCAAATACATTTATTCAAGTGAGAAGACTTTTTTTGTATGGAGCAATACTTAATATTATGGCTTACCGTAGGCACCCAGTGGATTACGCAGCACCTGTGAGAATGTAATTGTAGTTTGCGGTCATCTGAAGTATTGAGTTTTCCCACCCAGAATGAGGGATGATCACTGCATTGGTCAACACTGCAAGGGCATCTTGAATTATTGGCATTTTAAGGGCATCAAAAGAGGACAGATTCCACAAGACTCCTAAAATTGTAAGGTATCCATAGTAACATTTTCATGAGCTTCCATGTAAATATTTATATTGCTAAAACAGACATTTTTAGAAAAAGAGGATATAAAACACTTCAATATATAAAAACAGCAAAGGTTGTTAAAAGGAGAAAGATTCTGTAGTTGAAAAGAGGTTGAAAAGAAACTTTATGAAATTAATAGAGGAATTACTTATATATATTTTTCAATATAATACTATATTTTAGTAAACATATTTGCATGCATAATAAGTGTGGGTACAAAAATGCTGTCAGACGTACAAATTAGGTATTTCAAGTGTGTAAGTGTACATATAGAAAGAATGTGCTTTACTTACTAAATGCCAGCAATTCAGCAGATCACGGATGCTAAAAAGGTTTTAAGGGTATTAAAGGTTAAATAATTTTTTGCTATACAGTTTTATTGAAGAATAGGATGTATATGAGCTGTGTTTATCTCCCGACTTCAATAAAATGTCCAGCAGCCGGGAACAAATGTAAGGAACTTACCCAGTCTTTGCTCCTCCGCCGCATACTATGTGCATAGAATACAGAGTCTGTCAGGACCTGTCAGAGGACGCTACATTTGAGGGTTGCTGAACGTACATTCGAAGGTTTACTTAACAATACATTCCAGGGTTACCGTAATCAAAGGCTACATACGAGGGTTACCAAATCTAAAGCACATTCAAGGGATTTCAAAATCAAAGGCTACATTTGGGGGTTACCGAAAGCGAAGGCTACATTCGAGGGTTACCAAAATCGAGGATACATTCGAGGATTACCAATTCGAGATTCGAAAGTTCGAGCTTGTGCGAACTCATAAAGTTTGACCCGAAATCGGGTTCAAGTTCAGGCCCATCACTATACAGTACCAATAACCCTGATTTTAACATATAATGACTTACAGAGTAGCTTCTGAATGAAGTATCTCATAATGTTACACTAAACATACTAGGTTCTGCAACATGGATTTCAAATAAAGTAATTACTTTAATGCACAAATAAAGAGTTGTTTTCTTATTCAGCGAACAACTGTCAAGATAAATACATTTTTGTGTTTTTAATGCAACAATGAAGTTGGAAGTTCTACAATTTTTGTAATTATATTTTTTACTAAAAAAATAAAAACTTAGTACTAAAATTCTATTTATATGAAGACTGTGTCTAGCTAAAAGGGCGGGTGCAAATAATGAATCTGCTGAAGAAACGCTAAATAAGCCTTTGGACACAACCCCATTAACACAATTCCGTATATTGCCCTGATGAGATCTAACAGGATCATGTCTGCAGGCTGGGTGAATTGGATTTAATAGCATTCATAACTGTAAAGTACCCTTAAAGAAGACTTTAATGGCCATAAATTTCTTGATTCCTTTTAATATTTTATATATTACATAATTACAATTAACTCATCTTTTCCCGATCCATAGCTGCATAGCACCCAGGGTGAGGACCTCTAAAGTACCTTGGGTACTTTACCCAACCCCTTCAATATGTACTCAAAGTCTTCCTTGATGCTACGCTTTGTCATGCCTCTCTTCCACTGTCCAAATACCTACGGTATTCTTTCTATGAAGCTTATTGCAATTGTAACCTGAGAGATTATGGCTTAGCTCACATTGGATCAAAAAGCAAAAGCACAAACACAAAACATTTTCTGTGCATTTTCCGCTCTGCATTGCATTTGTATTCATATCTAGAGAATGGGAACACGCGTTTCCAGACTATAAACGTGCAGCACATTTTCACATCGGATCAGACTGCATTAGCGTGAATGTTAGTATGGCAATTCTATGGGGAAATAAATGTCATTGTGCTTTTCTATAAACACATACATTTAGAAAACTGCCTACAAATGAACAAAAAAACAAATGGTTATAGCCTCCCTTTACTTTTTAATTCATAAATGGTACTAAGTGATCTGTTCCCAAAATCTTTACACAACCTTACTTATACATATATGTATTTTAATTTACAATATCTGACTATCAGGGAGATTCAATAAAGTTCTTATCATTAAAAACGCTGCTACTACTTTGCCCCAACCAATCAGATGTAGCTTTCAAATGTTACCTAGATCTGATTGGCTGTGGCAGCTCGGTGCAAACAGCCCGGCGATGTTATATTGCCGATAGCGGGCGCTTGGAACATCGCTACCTGGTGCCGTTCTATTCCGGCACTTTTAACGACAGCTATTAGCTGGCATTGAAAGTGCCGCAATAAAATGCCGATTTCGGCATTAAACATCGCTTGCAGCGACTGCGCTGTTAACTTTCATGTTAGCCACACAGCGCCGCCAAGGAAGGAGTTTAACTCCAAAACAGGAGCGGTGCGCCCGTTGGTGCATCGCCCTATTAATGTTTTATTAAGGATAACAAATATTCAGGGTTCTTCAATAAAAGTGTTATCGTTTAAAATGTGCTAATTTTGCCCCATCCAATCAGATGTTAGCTTTCAGATGTTAAATAAAATCTGATTGGTTGGGACAAAATTAGCACCATTTTAAATAAGAATATTTTATTGAATAACCCTGATTATGTCTTAACATAGGCTCGGTCACAGACAGGCGAGTGTAGATTTAAGTAAGAATTGCTGGTGATTTTATCTACCCCCGGTTAGTAAAAGTAAATTAAAAAGGAGAATGATTGTTTGGGGGTTACGTTGTTCTTTAATTGCCCTCGCAAAATGTATAGTAACTATATTGTTCATAAAAACAAATATTTAGTTTCCATTAAATGGAAACTGCTCAACTCTTTGCTTTAGTTAAGTAAGTGGTGAAGGGGGCTGCTATTTGGAGGAAGAAACATCTTGCAAAAATTCAATTAGGGGTCTGTTGATGAAAAGATATTTAAGCAAGATAAACTTGCTTAATCATTCTTTATACCACTCTCCTTCCTAAGCCACTGTCCCAGCCCTTGTGGGGGGCGAGAGCGCGAAGAACAGGGGGCCAAGGGAGCGCCGGGGCGGGAAACGGAAGGCACAAAGCGGGGCGGGAGGAAAAAAGGACGACGGTTAGAAAAGTGACTGCGCATTAGAAAAGTGAATGTGCACAAAAAAAACCGCACATTAGAAATGTGACTGCGCATTAAAAAGGTGAATGTGCATAATGTTAATACGTTTTAACGAGTCCGCTCGGGATTTCGAATTTTCGGATTTTTTCGAAAATCCGCGGATCCTCGCGCGGACCGGATTTTTCGAAGTTCGGACATCTCTAATTTTAAATACCACAATTGATCAGTCATGCACAAATATCAGAAGAATCTCACTCACAACCAACAGATTACCGATTAGAGGTATGAGACACAGAACCACAAAAAAATGTGTGGCATTGTTTGCTAAATTATATTTTTGGTTTGTATAGACACAGGAGCAATTAAATTTAAAAATGATAGACATTATTATGGAGTCAATACCCCTCCCCTTCCTTAACAGCCTCTTTTCTTCTGGGAAGGTTTTACTATATTATGGAATGTCTGATCTCAACCTTACAGAAGAACATAAGTGAGGGTGTTAATAGTTATACATAATGGCTGTCATGGGTTCAGGTTCTTGTGTGTGCAATTAAAGGAGAACTAAACCCAATTTTTTATACTCCAGAATCTGAAAAAAACCCCCCTAAAAACACAATAAATAATAAAATGCCACTTAGTAAACTCTGTTAAAGTAAATCAAAACCTGTTAAGAAACTGGATGAAGTATCTGTGTGTATGTGCAGTGTCAGACCACACCTCCGACCTCAGTCACATGCTTCCTTGCTTTATCTGTCCTGTAAAAGGATTGGCTAGAGATTATTAATTGGTGTGACCAACTGTAACAAGTTTGTGCCATAGCTAAGGACTGAGCATGAGCAGAACATAATAGTCGTTGACCAAACGTGTGATACTAGAATGCTGAGAAGTAAAGCACAAAACTATTGTTATTTAGGTAAATTTCCCAGTGTCCGTATCAAAATGAGAGGTAAGACACAGATTTAACTGGTTTTATATGAATGTGTTTGCCTTCTGTGGCTTTAGTTGCCCTTTAAAGGTTTTCCAGTAACCATTTCTTGTTGTAAAAAAAAAAATCTTGTAATTGCAATTGTGAGATATAGTCAAAATCACCTCACTGTGACACTAACTTTATATACACTGAGAAAATACACTTTCACAACTTTCACAACTTGTGGTGACGTTTTAAGCATCTTTTCCTATTTTTCAGTGGTTTGATGTTCTGTAGTATTTAAGGGTTAGTTAGGTGAAATGTGTATCCTACTGTTCGACAGTTGGCTGTTATTGCCCCTAGATATTTTCATTTCACGAACGACAGGTGGACAATAAGCAGAAATTGTATATTTGGCTTACTGCAAAGGTGGCATTTATGAATGGTGGTGTTAAATTCACTACACTGTTCCATACAACACTGTATTATATATGGTGATTGCATTATTTTTTGCTGATATAAGTAAGCTGTGTTTCACTGGATAATAGCAAACCCCAGCAATAGTCACAGGTAAAGTATGTTTTACATTTGTGAAAGGAAATAAAACGAAATGCTGAATGTTTATATCAAAGCAACAGATGTTTTTACAAGTTTCTGTATAGAGCAGTTGAGAATTAAAATTACGGTACGATGAATGTACTGCTGTTGTGAATGAACAATAGTGCAATGTTTTTTTCAAATATTATCACCTGTGTACAAGAATTATTATTAATTGTAATAAATAATGCGCATAAAATAATGGCCTGCCCCGCTACAATGCTGTACATTTTTTGTAGTCTAGACATGTCTTTTATATACTTTATGATAGCCTCCCCTTATTATTAGGAATGTTAGATGTAAATATGTTGCCAGAAATACTCAAGGTTTTGTGTATGAAAAGCAATATTTATGGCACAACAAGAAGATTTTTTTTAAAATAAGCAATTGTCACGTATTTTTGACAATTATATCATTTTTTAAAAGCCAAAATATTGTTTGTATATTTAGTTCTGTAATCTCAACATTCCAGAAAGAAAGCTTAAAAAAGTGCCTAAATTGGTATTTTCTAATACTTCATGAAAGAAGACACTTTTATTCATATTCATATATATCGTTTTCTATACAGCTATAGTTATTCATGTGCTAGATTCATAAATTCTTATTCCTTAAGTTGAAAAAAATCTAAGATGGAAGTTATTTACAGTACAATAAAGGATACTCAATTTGACTCTTCTATGAATCTGCTGCAGGGGAAATTTAATGGATTGCCTTTCACAATGTATTGAGATTAAAATGATAAAGTAGGATAAATTCTTCATACCTTAAATTTGTGATATATTTAAAGCATTGATTTATTATAAGGGACATGTAAAATAATACTATGAAATATATCTACTAAAATATATATCCTAGTAGTATGTCCACTAATACAGCCCCCCATAAATCTCTGATCTGTTAAACAGATACACCCCAAGGCGTAACCCCGCTTGCTAATGATCTCCTCTCATCCACTCTAATCACCTCTTCCCACGCCCATATACGAATTTTCTCGCCTTCTGCTCTGGAACTCCCTTGCTCGCTTTATACGTCACTCGCCATCAATTCCTATCTTCAAATGCAACCTCAAAACATCACCTTTCAAGCAAGCTTACAATCTGGACTTGGACACTCTACACCTCTTACTGAACCATCACAGACCCGCTAGTTCTACTCCATTGACAACTTAGTTCAGCTACTAATCTGCTTCACCTTATGTTTCATCCCATCCCCTCTGACCGTAAGCTCTTTTGGGCAGGGCCCTCCTTTCTATTGTACCACAGTAATGCTGTAACTTACACACTGAATCCTGCTGGACCAGCACTTAATTATTGCCTTTGTATTATATCTGTTGTATTCAATTAGATCAACTGGACTTGAAATGTAGTTCTTGAAGACGTTTCGCTAGTCATCCGACTGGTTTTCTCAATTCAGAATGACTGTACAAGAATCTGTGGCAATATGTACCCTGGAAAATCCCAATTAGCATATCACAGCCAGGTGTGGAAGGGTGGTGATTAGATAGTGGCTAAGAGGTGTTATAGGAACGCCCAGAGTAAGGTGTTTAAAACAGCATTGTATGGCAGACAGTGGTGTCGAACCCCCCACCTCTATTTAGGCTTGGTTTCTTTATTTTCACATAAATGGCCTCCTAACACCTCTCTTGAACCAGTCACGTTCCTTCGCCAGTATGTTAACATTACAATCTTCAAAGGTATGTCCTTTATCCTTAAGATGCAGGTACCGCGGAGTCCTGAACCGAGGAATTGGCTCTTCTGTGCTGGGCCATACGTTGATGCAGTTCTGCTGTTTGGTCTCCCCCACATACAAATCAGAGCATTCTTCACTGCACTGCACTGCATATATGATGTCGCTTTTCTTGTGTTTAGGTATTGGGTCTTTGGATGTACCAATTGCTGCCTCGTGTGTTGTTCGGTTTAAGGCAGACAGGGATATAATGTTTTTTGAAAATTCTTCTTAATTTCTCGGAGACCCTGCTACATATGGGATGACCATGTTCTTCCTCCGTCTTGCTTTTCCCTTCACTGTTGGTATTTGTGTCTTTTCTTTCCTTCTACTTCTTTGACAAAGGCCCAGTCGTATCCACAAGTTTTAAGGGCTCCTCTGAGATGTTTCATTTCTTAGCCTTCGCCTTGTGCTAGTGGGGATGTTCTCGGCTCTGTGTTGCAGGGTTCTGATGACACCCAGCTTGTGATCTAAAGGGTGGTGGGAGTCAAACATCAAATACTGATCTGTGTGTGTTGGTTTTCTGTAAACCTCTACTTCCAGTTTACCATTTTTCTTAACTTCTACCAAGCAGTCCAAGAAAGCCAGTTTGTTGTTTGTACCTCTTCCCTTGTGAATTTAATGATTTGGTCTACCACATTAATGTGTCTGTGAAAGCTTGTACTTCCTTCTGGTGAATTTTAACCCAGGTGTCATCAACATATCTGAACCAGTGGCTGGGTGCTATGCCCTTAAAGGTATTAAGCGCCTGTGTTTCTACTCCTCACGTTCTCTGGCGAAGGAACGTGGACTGGTTCAAAGAGGTGTTAAGGAGGCCATTTATGTGAAATAAAGAAACCAAGCCTAAATAGAGGTGGGGGGGTTCGACACAACTGTCTGCCATATACAATGCTGTTTTAACACACCTACTCTGGGCGTTCCTATAACACCTTTAGCCACTATCCAATCACACCCTAACACCTGGCTGTGATATGCTAATTGGGATTTTCCAGGGTACATAATTGCCACAGATTCTTGTACAAGTCATTCTGAATTGAGAAAGCCAGTCGGATGACTAGCGAAACGTCTTCAAGAACTACATTTCAAGTCCAGTTGATCTAATTGAATACAACAGATATACCATGACCTGGATGAATGAGAACCTTCACAAGCACTTTGTATTACTGCACTACCCTTGTATGTAACATGTATGTTTTCCTTGTATATTAATGCAATTGTAAAGCACCACAGTGAATGTTGGCGGTATATAAATCCA
Organism: Hymenochirus boettgeri; assembly: GCA_019447015.1. NCBI lineage: Eukaryota > Metazoa > Chordata > Amphibia > Anura > Pipidae > Hymenochirus > Hymenochirus boettgeri. The sequence goes on along the minus strand of JAACNH010004109.1, from coordinate 11,274 downwards.
CAATTATAATAATAATAATAATAGTAAGAGGTCACTGGAGGGACACAAATTAGCATACCTGGTTTGAGTGACAGGTCTTTCCCTGTACATGCTGTTATTTAAATGAAGATTCTGAGAATCTACAGCTTAGATTTAAAATCTGAAAAAATGTGTTAGAGTAGTGGACCATTACAGTATTTAAAGATATAATTTTTGAAAATTAAATTTTTGGAGGTATAGATACCCTTATATTGTTATTATTTTATTTTAATAATTTTTTATCCATTTTATTCCATTTCTGGGAAATTTACTTTGTTTTTCATAATATTTTAAAGGGTATGTCCCCTCATTCTACAAAAAAAATTAGTATGTTAAGGAGCACCCCTCAAAACCCCAGCGTGTTGTACTTAAATGCTTTAATATTGCTCCAGGCTGAGGAAATACACTCCATCGCCACTTGCTCTGCCTCCTCTTTCAAGAGCAGCAGCAGTAGAGGGCTCGATCAGTAATGGCTATCAGCCACTGGCTGTGACTACCAGGGAGTAGAAGAGAGCCACTGTGGTGGATTATGGAGCGTTAAGAGTAATTCCTCAGCCTGGGAGCATTATTAAAGATTTGTGTACAACACAACTGGGGTTTTGGGGGGGTGTTCCTTAACATACTCAATTTTTGTAGAAGGGGTTGTCATACCCTTTAACCAGTTATACCTTTTCCTGCATTACTGCGGTTAAAATAAAGATCTATACACTCAGTTCCTCCCGCACTGTTTACATGGTGTTAGGTTGGCCATATACTTTACATGTGACTTAAGTTTCAAATTACACGTAGATGCCATTAAAATCTGCTGATTATTTGCAATAATTTACAGATACATTCCACTGGTCAACCTTTATACTGTATATTTGTATAGTAATCAGTCAATTATGTGATGCACAATAGTAACTCCCTTTAATGGTAGCCAGATAGCTTTTATGACAGTAATGTGCTGTCCAGAAATACTAGTCTGCAGCCAACAGTGATGGCTCCTTGGTAATGTTTTTTTAAAGAATTGGATCCAATGGGGATTATGTTAATATTGGGCAAAAAACTCCATATTTCCAGCAAAAAACAATATTTTTTATACATGTACAAGTAAGTGAAGAAGAAGTCACATCTGCACTTTCAAATGAGATTCATATTATCTGATATATAGTAATTCATATGCATTTGGAAATCCTTCCATTACAATGACAATTTGATTAATCTCAGTTCTCAAACAGGATGACCTATCTAGTGTATGGGCCCATGTGCAAAAATCATTTTTACTCAAGATATTGTTTTCCAGAGTGTGTTTTTTGAGAACTGCGAGATTGTGATTGATTACATTATCTAGCATTTAACAACTAGGGATGTATCTTTCCAAAGTAATAAAAACTCTGTATAGAAACTCTACAAGCAATAAAAACAAGAATTATTTTTGGCAAAAAAAAGCTTAGGATTAATGCTAAAATCTTTAGATATTGGTGGAAATAAGTTTAAAGATAAATGCAGGAATGTTTCAGGATGGTGTTGAAACACCAGATAAACCTTTATTGTTTTAATACAATATGTAGATAAAAACAAGTAAAGCATACAAATAATGCTATTATCACAAATAAGGCCTATGATGTGATAAAGACAAAGGAAGACTTGATATGGCCTATATTTCTACATTTGCATTAAGATCTAGGGAACATGTACAAGATGCCAACCAGTTGTAAAAACACAGAAATATCTATGACAAAAGAAAGTTTAACAACATATAAAAAAGCTGCTTGGCAAGTAAATTAGAACTTTCTGGAAAAATCAGAGAAAAAAAGAATGTGCTATAACAGATATAAAAAGACACAATGGAAATTATTGATCAAAATTATTAAACAACAAATAATAATAGAAAAGGGAGAAAAGAATAATTCAATGTGACTATTATCAACACAATACAAAAATCAAAAATTAAAGGACAACTAAACCAGTTTTCCTACTCTCCCATTAAAGCACCCAGAATTAGGACCTGAACCACTAGGTTTTCGACACTCTTTTTTTATAGATCATCGGAAATTCTTACATAAACTGTAATAGCTAATGTAGAATGCGTCTTCCCATGGGCCAGGCTGACAACACAAGCAGGGGTGAAGAAGGACCTGGCCATAATACGTAAGTTTAGAAAATAATTTCGAAAAACCAAGTGATTACAAATAATCTCAACCGAACCCGCATCCGCCGCGGATTTACCCGTTCGCGAATGGCGGATTTTTCCGGATTTTCCGCCTTCCGAACTCCGAACCATTTCTCGAATTTAGAAAATTTACGGAATTACGAGGATTTCTCGGATTTACGAAAATTTCCGAAATTACGAGGATTTCTCGTTTTTCGAGGATTTTTTTCATTTTTATGGGTCCGCTCGCGGATTATCGAATTTTCAAAATTTTCTGAAAATTCGCGGATCCTCGAGCGGACCGGATTTAGCGAAGTTCGGACATCTCTAATCTCATTCTGTTGTTATATCTTCCCTATGTGTCCAGTCAGTGTCAACATTTGCTATATTTATTTCTACAAAACCTCATTATTCCCAGTATTTTTTTTTTCTTTAAAAAATTTAGATGTTTTCACATTAATTGCCCTACCTGAAATAACATTTCTCTGGCAGTTAAACAAATAGACAACAATAGTAGAATGCTTATAATTGAAGAGTCTGTATTTTGTTGATGGATTAATTAATAAATGAGTAATAAACTTTCCAGAAAAATATGATGTTTTTTCTGCTTAAAATAGCACAAAAATAATTTGTATTTTAAAACAAAGGAAGATCAGTACGAGCAATGTGCTTTTTTTTAATGACTAATAGAGCTATTAAAAAGATGTACTGACACATATTTATTAGGTTAATGGCTCCGTGGTACTCAATAGGTCTACCTTTTTACTTGTACAGTATTTTTCTGTACTAATAGATCCAAATAATAAGGTACCAAAAGAAATATGTCATTAATTGTGACATTCACCAACTCTTAAAACCTTACAAATAAGCTCATATTCATGTTATAACTATAACTATAAGAAGCAAGTAAATTAGAAAATATAACACAAGTATTTCTGTTTTACCCTACAAAAACAAACCATTAGTAATATTATTATAAACTAGTAAAATAACGCTAACAAATGGGCATCAGAAAATTGTTTCAGCCCGGCAGAGGAGAATGGCTCAGAAGAGATTGGAAAACAGAATCCAATCATTTTTCAGTACAATAGAATCACCAGGCAGTGAGGAACAATATGAGATTACAGGAAGATCTTAAAGCAGGAAGGGTTTTTAAAGGCCACGTCCACTCTAAAATCAATAATTTGCGTAGTGTAGCCTCCCCCTCCCAACCCTAACACATTGTCTAAAACAGTCCACACAACATTAATTACCAGACCCGGTTCCCTTGGCATTAGAGGCTTGGCCGGAGCTACATCTGAAAGTCAGCCAGTCACAGACATGGCTGCTGGCTATCGATTTAGCAGAGGGAACCCGGTCCGGTAAGTAAGTTTGTACAGACTTTTTAGTATATAAACCATGTGGTTAGGATTGGGAGGGGATAGCTATACCACAGAAAAGGGATTATATTTAAAACACAAACATTAGAGACGAGGGATCCGGGAGGGTGGGAGGAAGGAGGGGGGGAGGGCTTCCAGCACATGCCAGAGTCCTCAGGGAGGACAGGGAAGAGGCAGATTATTTTACACACAGCAAAACTTCTTACTCTTTACTTCCTGAACTTTAACTAGACACTGCAGGACAAACATATGGAGCAGAAGAGTAGTTTTTTTTACCAATACAAATAGGAGACCAGCATGGGGTTAAATTGTAGTTTTGGTGGTGGACATGATCTTTAAAAATGGTTTTAAAAAAGGCAACAAAAGATACTACAAAAAGCGACTCTAATACACTGAATTCCTCCTGCACTGTAAAAACATGTATATGTTAGTTATCTAGTGAATTACAGCCATGAAAAAAGGAACCATTTTTTATTTTTAAGGTTTACATCAGAATACAATAAAAAATATTTAAGCCGGCTACAAAACGTGTTTGTACTGATAATAATGAAAAACACTAATGGGGTAGACTGCACACACCATCAGAAAAAAGTCCCATTATACAGAATATTATAGACAAGCATCTTAATTGGTTTTATGATGCAAATCACGTGCCAACAAATGTAGTGTAACAGCCTAAAAGGATGTATGTTACTCTACTCATTTCAATCTATAAATTAATACATGTAAGCAGCACTCTGATGTGTTGTGTTGCTTCATGATTTTATGCAGTACGTGTTTGCTCAAGCTCAGGGCAAGCATGCTCAGTAATCCCTATAAGCAGTATTGGGAGAAATTTCCCACCATGCAGTTCATTTTCCAAATGTCCCTATTCTATTTACAGCAAAACTATACATAACAGAAGAGTTTATGATACTAAAGCTCTTTATGACAGCTGGTAGAGATGTAGATGTTCAGGTTGGATATCTAAAGAAATAGGGGTCAGATCAGACAAGAAAAATGGTACAGTGATAGTAAGGAAGAATTATAGTTTCCAGTAATGGGCAATTCATTTAAAAAAAAACTAAATCTCAGAGTACATATCCTGTATTTAACAGTCTATGGCACAAAAGTGTTAGTTTGGGGAGTAAAAAATGCTTATGTTAGTTTATATTTATTATCCGGTTCATTGTCTGGTTTACCTATGTTTAGATAATAGATATGCTGTTTTTATTTTGTCATTTTAAGGGCCTTAGTGGACCAGCACAGTATCAAACACTATATTTAAAGGCTTTGACATCAGTTGGTAATGAATTTTTCATAAAGCATTATGTCACCAGTTCTGTTAACTGCCTGGAGAAGCAGGTCTTCAACATAAGGAGAGACTTAATGCAGCATATTCTTGACAACTGAAGCCAGAATGATTGTTAATTATAAGTGAAAAAAGTCTATAGCTCCAACACCTGCAATAACTGTAACTTTTCCTGCAGCTATGGATCACAAGCTGAAACTAATGAGAAGAATGAAAACAAATTTCTATTCTGTGCTGTAGTTGTTTTTTGTGCTAAGTATAATGTTCAGTGCAAAGTGAGAGAAAAAGATTTTTCCCCTAATCAGCTCTGCTGTTAATGATAACAAGCTGTTTGCAGACCCATGCATCATGCGGAGTCTATTAGGGGCCCACAGGATGTGGACTGACAGCATGAAGACTCTTGAGAAAATACATCAGACTTTTGATAACATTTCTTTATTTAATGTAAATGTAGGGAAGTTGCTTTTAATGATCCACACATTTATGATAATGATGAATAATTCCCTAATAAACTGAAAAGCATAAAAAAGATTTATTTTCACTGTATTTTGCTTTTTTTTCTGGCAGGAATTTAATGTATTACACAAAAATATTTTTTTTTGTCTCCAACAAAGATATTAAACCTTACTATATAAGCACAGATAAAAGCCATGGGACAGTAAACAATTTACTGCTGGATTATTTTAACAGGCAGATATTTTCTTACAATGTTGATCATACAATTCAGATCTTAGGGGCATTATTTAAAAGAGCGAAAAGTCGCTAAAACTTTTCGCATTCGCTTTTCGCATGGTTTTTCGCCAAAAAGCCAGTTAACGAGATTATAAAGGTGGCGTTATGAATGGCGAAACATATTGCGACCTCGCCTAAAACCCTTTTCGCCTTACTGCCATACATTGCAATCGTAATTTTAGCGAAAAGGGGGTGAAAAGGCATAACGCGATTTATAAAAAGCGAAAGGTGTTGTTTCGCTTTAAATGGAGCGGAATATTAGCGCGACCCTGAAGGTGGCACAAAGGCATGTTTTACATGTTGTTGGGATTTGTTCATGATTTTTAACGCACAAAAAACTTAAAAGCCATTCATACAAATTGTCTTACATGTTTTTTGAACACATCTATGAGAGATATTCATTTTTATTTTTCCCTTTTGGTTAATGCATGCGTTCACCATTTTTGGTGCGTTAATGCATGAATTCCATAACCGAAAAAGGTGAAATTGCATGCGCAAACGCCAAACGAACAAGGATCGCGTGCACAATTGTGTGCAATAACGCTCGCGATTTGGTGTGCGATTCCTGTGCGTTGCAGTGTGGCCTAGCCTAAGGCTGAGGCCACACTGCAATGCACAGGAATCGCACACAAAATTGCAATCACTATTGCCCGCGATTGTTGTGCGTTTTGGCTTTGCACATGCTTTTTGCCGTCTTGCGTTATGGAAACGCATGCGTTATGCACCAAAAATGGTGAACGCATGCATTAACAAAATGCAAACGGACGTGCAATCTGAAATCGCAGCAAGTTTGCATTCCCGCAATTTCCATTTTAGCAAAAATTGTGGGCACAATCGCGAACGCAAAACGCGGACGCAAACGCGAAAAACGCGCTGGTGTGCTTCACCCTTTCTGTTGTTATTTTGCTAATGCGCGATTGCCTTTGAATGCGATTTCGTCTTGCTAATCGTGATCGCCTTTGGAATGCGCGTTCGCCTTTTGAATACGTGTTCGCCGTTTGAATACGCGTTTGCCTTTTGAATGTGCTTTCATCTTGCTAATCGCCTTTGGAATGCGCGTTTGATTTTGAATATGCGTTCGCCTTTGAATACGCGTTTGCCTTTTGAATGCGCTTTCATCTTGCTAATGGCGATCGCCTTTGGAATGCACATTCGCCTTTTGAATACACATTCATTTTTGAATATGCATTTGCCTTTTGAATGCGCTTATCTTTGCTAATCGCCTTTGGAATGCGCGTTCGCCTTTTGAATACGCGTTTGCCTTTGAATGCGCTTTCATCTGCTAATCGGCGATCGCCTTGGAATGCCATTCGCCTTTGAATACAGCGTTCATCTTTTGAATACGCGTTTGCCTTTTGAATGCTCTTCATCTTGCTAATCGCCTTTGGAATGCGCGTTCGCTTTTTGAATATGCGTTCGCCTTTTGAATACGCGTTTGCCTTGAATGTGCTTTCGTCTTGCTAACCAGCGATCTCCTGGAATGCGCGTTCGCCTTTTGAATACGCATTCGCTTTTTAGAAAAATTTAAATATAGTGCCAAGAACGTTGAACAGCTGGCTAGACGGTAACAATGATTGGTTTCACTTCTTTGCTACAAATTTCACATTATGAAAAAAACAGGGCAATAAATTTTGTTTGCTACCAACACTATTTAAACAAGCAGTTTAAGCAGATCATTGTGGCTAGAGAAAATGAGTGTGGAGAGCTACTTTTGTTCAGCTATGTCCAAACTGTTTCAGCATTAGCAGCTGCTGTTTTACTTTTGCAGCGTGGAGAGCAGGAGAGGGGAAATGTGTCAGTTAAGATCAGGCAGCCTCGTTTTTTCTAAGGAGATTTTGTTTCTGGACGAGCTGTCTGATGAGTAGAGATGGTCGAACTATTGAAAGTTCGGTCCGTTTTCGAACTTTCGAACTATTGTAAAAGTTCGAAAGTTCGAAAACGGACCCATTAAAGTCTTGGGAGGCAAATAGTTCGAAAAGTTCGAGTCAAATAAAACTAAAATATTAATGGTAACTAATGTAAATGGCTATGGGACCTGGGAAATGGTTGGGGAGCATGTTCCAATATCCAGCTTCGTAAAATCAATTTTACTCTACGCGCGCTACTTCGAGCTTTCGCGTTCGAACGTTCGAGGTAACATGGACATTTTACTCGCAGATTGATGCTCGTGTATAGGCTGTAATGGAGACTTTAGTCGCAGATTCGATGTTCGCGCCTAGATACCATGTACATTTACTCGCGGATTCGAACGTTCGAACATCGATAAATCATCGAAAGTCCGGGGAATATCGAAAGTCCGCGTCCGAGATAGTTCAAGAAGTCCGGGTCCGTTCGAACTCGAACAGTTCGGCTCGAATTCGGGTTCGAGTTCTATGCCATCCCTACTGATGAGGAGGTTGTGGTCACTTTGCCTAAATCGCCCAGTCAAACAGAAGTTGTACGGCAAACTGGGCGATTTGTTGGAGCCATCAACAAGGCGGAATGTGTCATTGACTGGGATGACAACATTTTTGTCTGTCCTTATTTTTTTGGGCAATGCCACATTCCAGGCTGTGACGTCACAACTCCTTGGCATGAGTCAGCCTTCTTTTTCCAGGATCCTGCCCAAGGTGGTATTTTGCCCTAGTCTACTGATTACATCCGGTTTCCATCCAGTGAGTCAGAGTGGCAAAAACATCATAACAGATTTTTTTCTGCAGGGGGGGGGTTTCCTAACTGCCTAGGAGCCATTGATTGTACGCATATTGCGCTCGCACCACTAAACAGAGAATGGAGTGTATCTTAATAGAAAAACCCTTCCTCTTTAATGTTCAGGTGGTGTGTGATTCCCACCTGCGCATTTGAGTATAAACAGTACTTTTCATGGAAGTTGCCACGACTCCCATATTTTGCGCCAGTCAGTTCTCTACCGCCAGTTTACCAGCGGACGGATGCCAGAGGGCTGGCTTGTGGGTAAGTGGTTCTTTCCTACAATTTCAAGGTAATGTGTATAAAATGACTTACACAGTTTGTTGTGTTTCAAAATAGAAGACGCAGGGTAGGGATTCATTCAAATAAACCGGAAACCCAAAAAGCAAAAAAGGAATATTTTTACATTGTTCGGAACAATACAGCATTGCTATCTATTTAATGACACTCCTATTTTCCGCTCTTCAACGTCAGATAGCTATTTTCGCATTTCGCCTTTGTGGACGCAGTTTGGCGCCAAAAGAAGGGGGCATGCTGTTTTGGCACCATAAGAAGGTGGCGTTTTCGCACTTTTATTTTCGCATGCAACACATGCTCATGCATTTGTATTTGTGCCTTAGGAAGGTGGACAACTAGGTGGTCAACTAGGTGTCCTTGTTTTTTTCTGAATCCATAAAACTGTAAGATCTGCTCTATCCTGGGCTCAAACAAATCGCACTTTTGCTTTAAAGCTCCAGTATGGCTGGGCAATTTAGTATAAAGTGACGAACAACCTCGTATCAGACAGCTCGTACAGATGACAAATCTCCTTTTAAAATGAGGCTGTCTGATCCTGACACAGTTCCCTGTCCTGTCCTCCACATAGAGCACGCAGCTGCTGCAAGCTAGGAAAGTGTCCCTAAAATAACACCTCCTCCTCAGACATGTTCTCTAACTCACAATGTAAGCTGGTTTAAATATGTTTACATTCAATTCTAGTTCATTGTTCATGCTTTTAATTCAGTCCAATTTGGAGCATGTGAAAAAAAGACACACCATCTAGTTACCGGCTAGTGAGCTGTTCAATTTAATTGATACTATATTTCAAATAAAACCACATTGGATTGGGAGAAATGAAGACAAAAAAAAAATTGGTAAGAAAACTCTTTTGCCTAATGAGCTGATGAAAGCGCGTTAATACGAACGCATATTACGAAAGCGAACGCACATTAGAAAGGTAAATATGCATTAGAAAGCAACACGCATTAGAAAGGTGTTGCGCATTAGAAGGTGAATGTGCATTAGAAAGCAAACGCGCATTAGAAAGGCGACTGCGCATTAGAAAGGCGACTGCGCATTAGAAAGCGAACGCACATTAGAAAGGCGACTGGCATTAGAAAGGTAAATGTGCATTAGAAAGCGACGCACATTAGAAAGTGGGGATGTGCATTAGAAAGGAACGCACATTAGAAAGGCGACTGCGCATTAGAAAGTGAATGTGCATTAGAAAGCGAACGAACATTAGAAAGGTGACTGCCCATTAGAAAGGCAATGTGCATTGAAAGCGAACGCACATTAGAAAGGCAACTGCGCATTAGAAAAGGTGAATGTGCATTAGAAAGCGAACGCGCATTAGAAAGGCAACTGCGCATTAGAAAGGCAAATGTGCATTAGGAACGACGCACATTAGAAAGGCAACTGCGCATTACAAAGTGAATGTGCATTAGAAAGCGAACGCGCATTAGAAAGGCAACTGCGCATTAGAAAGGTGAATGTGCATTAGAAAAGTGAATGTGCATTAGAAAGCGAACGCACATTAGAAAGGCAACTGCGCATTAGAAAAGTGAATGTGCATTAGAAAGCGAACGCACATTAGAAAAGTGACTGCGCATTAGAAAAGTGAATGTGCACAAAAAAAACCGCACATTAGAAATGTGACTGCGCATTAAAAAGGTGAATGTGCATAAGAAAGCGAACGACACTTAGAAAGGCGATGCGCATTAGAAAAGTGAAAGTGCATTAGAAAGTAACGCACCTAGAAAGGCGACTGCGCATTAGAAAGGTGAATGTGCATTAGAAAGCAAACGCGCATTAGAAAGGCGACTGCGCATTAGAAAGGTGAATGTGCATTAGAAAGCGAACGCACATTAGAAAGGTGAACTGCGCATTAGAAAAGGTGAATGTGCATTAGAAGGTGAATGGCATGAAAGGTGACTGCGCATTAGAAGGCGACGCGCATTAGAAAGGCGACTGCGCATTAGAAAGGTAGTGCATTAGAAGCGAACGCCATTAGAAAGGTGAATGGCATTAGAAAGCGAACGCACATTAGAAAGGCGACTGCGCATTAGAAAAGTGAATGTGCATTAGAAAGCGAACGCACATTAGAAAAGTGACTGCGCATTAGAAAAGTGATGTGCACAAAAAAAAAACCGCACATTAGAAATGTGACTGCGCAAAAAAGGTGAATGTGCATAAAAGCGAACGCACATTAGAAAGGCGACTGCGCATTAGAAAGTGAATGTGCATTAGAAAGCGAATGCACATTAGAAAGGCGACTGCGCATTAGAAAGGTGAATGTGCATTAGAAAGCAAACGCGCATTAGAAAGGCGACTGCGCATTAGAAAGGTGAATGTGCATTAGAAAGCGAACGCACTTAGAAAGGCGACTGCGCATTAGAAAGGTGAATGTGCATTAAGAAAGGTGAAGTGCATTAGAAAGGTGACTGCGCATTGAAAGGCGACAGCGATTAGAAGGCGACTGCGCATTAGAAAGGTAAAGGCATTAGAAGCGAACGCACATTAGAAAGGTGATGTGCATTAGAAAGCGAACGCACATATAGAAAGGCGACTGCGCATTAGAAAAGTGAATGTGCATTAGAAAGCGAATGAACATTAGAAAGGCGACTGCCCATTAGAAAGGCAAATGTGCATTAGAAAGCGAACGCACATTAGAAGGCAACTGCGCATTAGAAAAGTGAATGTGCATTAGAAAGCGAACGCACATTAGAAGGTGAATGTGCATTAGAAAGCGAACGCACATTAGGAAAGCGGAC
>JAACNH010004108.1:0-25519 GCA_019447015.1 Hymenochirus boettgeri | reverse complement strand
TTCCTGTCCTGTATAAAGTATAATGGATTCAGGAAACATGATGAATTTAGTATATTTGGAAATCATTCCTGTCCTGTATAAAGTATAATGGATTCAGGAAACATTTGAATTATAGTAATCTTTGGAATCATCCTGTCCTGTATAAAGTATAATGGATTCAGGAAACATGATGAATTAGTAGTTTTGGAAATGATTCCTGTTCTGTATAAAGTATAATGGATTCAGGAAACATGATGAATTTTGTATATGGAAATCATTCCTGTCCTGTACAAAGTATAACGTAAATCATTCCTGTCCTGTATAAATATAACGGATTCAGGAAACATGATGAATTTTGTATGTTTGGAAATCATTCCTGTCCTGTATAAAGTATAACGGATTCAGGAACATGATGAATTTTGTATATTTGGAAATCATTCCTGTCCTGTATAAGTATAACGGTAATCATTCCTGTCCTGTATAAAGTATAACAGAAATCATTCCTGTCCTGTATAAAGTAACGGATTCAGGAAACATATGAATTTAGTATGTTTGGAAATCATTCCTGTCCTGTATAAAGTATAAAGGATTTAAGAAACATGAGATTTATATATTTGGAAATCATTCCTGTCCTGTATAAAGTATAACGGATTCAGGAAATATGATGAATTTGTATATTTGGAAATCATTCCTATCCTGTAAAATATAACGGATTCAGGAACATATTAATTTAGTATGTTTAAAAATCATTCCTGTCCTTTATAATATAACGGATTCAGGAAAATGATGAATTAGTAGTTTGGAAATCATTCCTGTCCTGTATAAAGTATAACGGATTCAGGAACATGATGAATTTATATGTTGGAAATCATTCCTGTCCTGTATAAAGTAATGGATTCAGGAAACATGATGAATTTAATATATTTGGAAATCATTCCTGTCCTGTATAAAGTATAATGGATTCAGGAAACATGATGAATTAATATGTTTGGAAATCATTCCTGTCCTGTACAAAGTATAACGGAAATCATTCCTGCCTGTATAAGTATAAGATTCAGGAAACATGATGAATTTGTATGTTTGGAAATCATTCCTGTCCTGTATAAAGTATAACGGATTCAGGAAACATGATGAATTTTGTATATTGGAAATCATTCCTGTCCTGTATAAAGTATAACGGTAATCATTCCTGTCCTGTATAAGTATAAACAGAAATCATTCCTGTCCTGTATAAAGTATAACGGATTCAGGAAACATGAGGAATTTGTATATTTGGAAATCATTCCTGTCCTGCATAAAGTATAACGGATTCAGGAAACATGATGAATTTTGTATATTTGGAAATCATTCCTATCCTGTATAAATATACGGATTCAGGAAACATGATTAATTAGTATTTTATAATCATTCCTGTCCTTTATAAAGTATAACGGATTCAGGAAACATGATGAATTTAGTATGTTTGGAAATCATTCCTGTCCTGTATAAAGTATAATGATTTAGGAAACATGATGAATTTAGTATGTTTGGAAATCATTCCTGTCCATTTAAAGTATAACGGATTCAGGAAACATGATGAATTTTGTATATTTGGAAATCATTCCTGTCCTGTATAAAGTATAACAGATTCAGGAAACATGATGAATTTAGTAGGTTTGGAAATTATTCCTGTCCTGTATAAGTATAACAAATTCAGAAACATGATGAATTAGTATGTTTGGAAGTCATTATGTCCTGTATAAAGTATACTGATTCAGGAAACATGATGAATTTTTATATTTGGAAATCATTCCTGTCCTGTATAAAGTATAATGGTAATCATTCCTGTCCTGTATAATGTATAACGGAAATTATTCCTGTCCTGTATAGTATAATGGAAATCATTCCTGTCCGTATAAAGTTATGGATTCAGAAAACATGATGAATTGGATATTTGGAAATCATTCCTGTCCTGTATAAATTATAACTGATTCAGGAAACATGATGACTTTAGTAGGTTTGGAAATTATTCCTGTCCTGTAAAAGTATAACATTCAGAAAACATGATGAATTTAGTATGTTTGGAAGTCATTACTGTCCTGTATAAAGTATAACTGATTCAGAAACATGATGAATTTTGTATATTTGGAAATCATTCCGTCCTGTATAAAGTATAATGGTAATCATTCCTGGTCCGTATATATGTATAACGGAAATTTTCCTGTCCTGTATAATTATAATGGAAATCTTCCTGTCCTGTATAAAGTATAACGGAAATTATTCCTGTCCTGTATAAAGTATAATGGAAATCATTCCTGTCCTGTATAAAGTATAACGGATTTAGGAAACATGATGAATTTAGTATGTTTGGAAATCATTCCTGTCCTGTAAAAATATAACAAATTCAGAAAACATGATGAATTTTTATATGTTTGGAAATCATTCCTGTCCATTATAAGTATAACGGATTCAGAAACTGATGCCTCTAAATGTACCTGCGTCCTAAGAGCAATTGTGTTAAAATCATGGCATATAATCTATGGATAAAAGCTAACTTATTCCAGGATATCACAATAATACGAACGCCTTATCCTGCCTGCAGTAGGCTGCTGCAGAGTTCTGTGCATCTAATTTGTGGCGGTCATATTCTACTAGCTGGAATAACAATCTTTCTATTTTAAACTTTATGGTATGGAAGATCTCACTAAAACCTCTTGGTAAAACAGCTAATAAAGGTTTCTCTAGAGCCGTCCTCAAAAGGACAAACGTAAACCCACCCGTTTCATATTTTAGTTACCAATTTTGCAGAGATATTTGAGATGTCTCTTTTCCCCTTAGCATTCTTACCTTTTTCCTAACACTGAGGGTCAGTGAGATTGTTTTGCCATCAAAAACAGTACATGGCAGGTTGTTGACAGAAGTTGGAATATATGGTCCATAAGCAGATCAAAAACTGATCCTGAGGGTAGAGGAAAAATGTTATGAATGGGTGAGTTCCCTCTTTCAGTGTATGTCCCATAGCTACATAACATATAACATGTCCACTTTTGTTTCACAGCTGATCATTCTTTTTTTCCTACTTCCAATTTAGGAAAATTCTGCAGCTTAGCCTGGTTTGACAGCGGCTCTTATGTACGATGTTGTATGTTTATTTATATAGCGCCACTTGGGGACGCAGCGCTGTACAGTAATAAAATACAATAAAGTCATACAAGGGGGATAAATACATAGATAGTTCATACATAAATATATCAATTATATAATAGCAGTGCTAGGGCTTTGCCACAAGAGGTAATGAGGTCCCTTCCCCATAGAGCTTACAATCTGTTAGGTGGGTAACATACATATACAATGGAGTGAGTATAAGTGCTGGAGTGAGACGTATGCAGTGCAAATAAAACAATCAAATACTCTGCTTTTAATTCTTATAATTCTCATTCTTTAGAATTGGGGCTGCTACTCAGGCAGCGCTGTTACAGTTTCCAATTGAAAAATAAAAAAACTGGGTAGATGGGACACATCTTGTTACAAATCTTATGTGCGTGAAAATTCATGAAAATGTGTAATTGCGTCTCATTCATTTTGTATTTCAGGCCCGAGACAGCTATCCTATGGATAATGGGTCATTCTTTTATTCATTGAGCAAAAAGGAGAGAAAAAAAAGGAAATTTGATGTTAATCTATCTTTTAGCAGAGGAGCTTTATGGGAAGACATCTTCTCTGTGCTATCCAGAGCATCCCTGCATTTGTAGCATACATCTGGCTGGTAATGATGTGGGTACCATAAAGTCCGTTGAATTATGTAAGCAAATAAGAGGCGATTTAGCCCATATTAAGTTTTTTCCCGGGCGGGGGCTCTAGCCTGGTCTGAGATTACACCAAGGATGGTAGGGTTAACTGACCCTTTCTTTTTGTTGTTAGAAAAGGCTTGAGAAAGATTAAGGGCAACAATATCAAAAAAAATTAACATTACCCCCATTACATGTCCACACTTCCAGCAGCTGAAATCGCTTACTCTCATTTACAACCGTGCTGCCCTCCCTTAGATATCACACAGCAGAAAGAGTGCTAACAGATGGCCCAGGCCATTATTAACATAACACTTGTCATTGGCTGGTGGGAATGCCTTTTACAACCTCTCTCCTCCTCCTCTGCCAGTCAAACAAACTTGAACTGTTCGGTTTGCTAGGATGTACAATCTACATAATCAAGCTGATCAAGGATGGGTGGAGGAGTGTTTTCTCGCATGCTAGTTTTGAGTGACAGTTAGGGGCGACAGAATTGTTACACCCCCTTCACAGTGTGGCTAATTGAAGGCAGAGAGAGGTTCGAAATCAGGAAAAAAATGTATGGGAGGGTGGCATACCTTTACCCCTTTGAAAGAAGAAAGAATCACAATATCTTTAATTCTTCTAAGCAGGTACACATTTTACATACCGTCATGGGGATTTGGAGGGAGGAGAACCTGGTCTTTACCGTGAAGAAAAAATGCATTTATCGGAGATTGGATGCAATATCTTTTGTTTAGGGTTTCAAAACCTGAGTGAAAAATGTTTGTTCAGTGGAGGTTGGACTTGGCCAATTGGTAAGCAACGACCATGCCATGGGGGTGTTTGATAAAATACATGCCAATGTTGTTGGTTTTACCAGAATGCTACATATAAAACCCTAAGCTGCGTGTGTGAATCTCTGTGTGGCTTTTGTCTACTGTCATGTGCAAGATGGAAGAAGGAGTAGACGCGAGAGGGGGTGTGGCTTCTGCGCATTCAGGAGTAAACCAATGAGGGCTGCTGAACCGACGAGAGAGAGAGAGCGCAAATGTCTAGTGCCCTTTATTTAACAGGCTTAACTTTTAGTAATTTAATGAAGTACCATTAAAGCTGCGGCCAGTTTTTTCTCCAAACTGAAATAGTTTTTGTTGTCGGCTCCCTTGGGCAAAATGTGGTGTTTTGTATGTCCCCATAGGCCATGTTTGGGAGTTCACTAAGGAGTTTGGAACTTGCATTGAGCCATGCCTTACAATATACCCCAGATGTCTAGACCCACCTTGTGTAGATAACTTTATTATCCTGTATTAACTCAGGATTAGGGAAAAAAGTAAAAAACAAACAAACATCAAAAAACAAAAGAAACAAAACTTGTTCTAAGGCAGAAAATCTCATTTTGATTTTTGTCTGCTCATAAATCAGGTGGCAAAAAATTGTATTAGTTTGTCCTGCCATTTGAGTTACTGCTCATCTGAGAAATACTGCTTAATGGAAAAGCATAGAGAGTGCCTAATGCCTAATTCCTCATTAATGATTCGTGTTCACTAACAAGCTCAGCTACTCTCACGTTTCTGATTTTCAGTTATCTATTTAACTGTTTCTCCACCCATACGTTGCCTTACACGTCTCTCTGGTGGCTACTGACTTAAAGGGCAAGTAAAAAATTATATATAGGTAAATCACCCCCAGAACTCAAAACTACAATACTTAGAAAGCGGAGAGATGTAACAAACAAAAAGGTTGTTTGTTCTTTGCAACGGGGCAACAATCACAGACATTTTATTGGGTAAGTCTGTTCCTGGGCTTGTTTTACAAATCTAACATGGTGGTTGGGGGTGGGCGGGGAACCCTTCACTACGGAAAAATGGGTTTAATGGTACAGAATGAAGCAGCAATTAAATGATCTGAAAGGGTGGTAGGGGGAGGGGGGAAGGGCCCATGCGTATGCCAGAACCTCAACGAAGACAAAGAAGTAGCCTGCAACTGGATGACGCACAGACAGCTCCTACTCTTCACTTTCCAGAACTTTGCACAGTTACTGCAGTTAACCATAAGGAACAGAGGAAAAGGTAGGATTTTTTAACATTATACATTGGGGCCAAATTTGAGGTTCCAAATAAAAAATAATAAAAGGGATGTTGAACCATACATTCAAGGGTTATCAAACGATACATTCAAAGTTATCACTGATTCAAGGTTACTGAATGATACATTTAAGGGTTATCGAATGATACATTCAAGGGTTATTGAATAATACTTTCAAGGGTTATCGCCGCATTAAAGGGTTGTGTGGAGGGTTACGGAATGGTAAGTTTGAGGGTTATCGATTATTATATTATTATATTGTTGAAAATATGTCCACAAGTTCAGAAAACCCAAAAGTTCGTAGTTCACGAAGTTCTAAAAAGTCTGAGCTATTAAAGTTTGGGTTGAACTTGGGTTTGCGTTTGAGTTTTAGCCCATCTTTATTCCTAAGCTACAATTCTAACATTTATAAAGTCCCATGTCTCTGGATAATATCATTTTTTAATTCACATTTTTACAATTCAACTAAATATTTAAAGATTTTCCTTTAATCATCCTTAACTGACTTAATTAGCATCCTAGGTATAAAAACTTATTATAGGGAAAATTGACTAGCTTACAGTGAAGGGTAAAAGAATAATGAATTACTTGAGTATTCTGGAATTCAAAGGAAGCTTGTAAACAAAGTAAAATGCCTCCTAGTCCAGAAATAAAATAACTCTCAGTTGAACAATTACATATCCATGTGGTTATATAGCCCCTAACTAAATTAAATTCTCTTTGTAATGATAACTCCTGTCATTTTTTTTTTTGGTCTCGGTTGCTGTCATCTAAACGTTAATTGACAGCGTCAGAAAGACAGCAAGGAGATAGGGACACCTTTTGAGGCCTGTGTCCTTTAAAGCCATCTTCCAATCAAGAAGACAATGTACTGTAGCTTCCTTTGTCTCTGGATAGTCCTCTTCCTGATTGAGATCGATGGTGAAGTAAACTTTTCTTGAAATTTGTTTAACCAACAAACAATTCCATTTATGCATATGGGGGTAGCGCCCTGCGTTCCAGCCTTTACGTAAGAGAAAAGAAAATGTATAAAAAGTGTGTTGTGTGATGAAGAAAGGAGCCCAGTAGGAAACTTCAAATTCCGTTGCCTTTATTTATTTATTTTTTTACAACAAAATTGTCTTTTTCCTATTTCCGATTTTTAACATGTTTTTAGGAACGGCTCAGCTTGAGGGCTTTTAATGCTTAGATGTGTGTACACAAAATCCTCTGTCTTTTGTCTGTAATATTCCCCAGTATTTTAATTATTAAAGATAAGTATTTGAATTATAAATATCTAGTTATGCTGGAATAGGCAAAGCAGGCCTTGTGCCCTGAGGCAAAAGTCTCCATTATCCAAATACTTCTGCTGCCTGCTGGCATCCCACTTCTTTATAATTTTATTAAAGTCTCAAAAAAAAGTACAAAACAAATATAGTCCCTCTCCCTTCCCTCCCCCTCATCCAACCGCTGAAATCCCTTCTCAATATGTATAGGTATCTCGAAGCGAGAATATGCCACATCTGTGTGCCTAACTGTCTGCTTCTTCCATTGAAACCAGTGTGTGTCATGCATCACAGCGGAGAGGGTCCTTTATAGAGGATCATTAACATTGTCAGGATGGTGGAGGCCGGGATGATAGGGAGGTTTCAACAACAGCCTTCTGTAAAATAACAAATAAGCGAATTGTTATCTTTCCAACCTTGGCATAGATCAGTGAAGAGACAGGATTGCTAGAAAACATGACAGTTTCTTTTCGGCTGCACCATTAAACAGGGGGATACAATATGTGGAAGACAATGAGATTAGCAGCTATGAGAACTGCAGGAAAATTTGAGAGTCCCGTCAGTGCTTTGTAATACAAGGTTTAAATACCCACGGTTGTTCTTTTTTTTTTTTTAACTAAACCCACAATGCGAATGCTGCTTTTAGTTCTAACCTAAACAGTGACTGCTCATCCCCGTCATTAAACATTATTCCTTTTATCTCTCCATTATGTTAATAGAATTTTATTTTCAGCTTTGTTTATATTCAGCATTCTTCATTTTGTCTTTTTATAAACGCTGAATACAAGAATTCAATGGGTCATTCAACTTGTACAGGTTGACTATTGGTGAAGGTCAATGGACATTAAGGGAGATGTTTAAACATTCGTACACATGTGCAATCGCAGGTGCTGAACCGAACGCACGATGTGTACGACCGCCATTTTGGACGATAATCATGCATATATGGGCATTTTCTCGGTAAAAATGTCCGCTCGTTCGAAGATCCGGCCGGGGAAAGCTGTTTAGGCCGAGAACATGCCCATACATGGCACGATTATCATCCGAAATGGCTGTTTGTAACCATTGTGCATTGCGGGTCGGCACCTGCGATCGCACATTTGTATGAACCTTAAGTCATACAATTGCTGGGGTTTCAATAACATACAGTCCAGTGATCTGGCATGTGGGGGGCTCACTGGGGTCACTTAGAAAAGAGATAAGTCTCTGTTTCATACCAATTCTGGTTTTGAGGCAGAACTGGGGGTTTCCAAAAATTGGTGAATCCAGCAAATTCTGGTGTAGAAATGAAGAATTCAATTGACTTCAATTGGGATTGGTTTGAATTTTCAGTTTTGTCCTACGTAAGAGAAAGTGGGTTCTCCATTGAAATTACCAAAAGTCTCCATTCTAAAACCAGTAACAGTGTATTTTTCATATTACAAGCATCTGATTATCCTCTCCATACTCTCTATGGGGATTGGTCATTCAGGTTGCCACACACGGTGTGATCGCTAACGGGTGTGATGGTTATTGGCTTCTTATAGTTTGTTTAGGGCTGTCATCAGGAACGTTTAACCTGCTTCACTGGCATAGCGATATATAGAAGTCAGTAAACTTGAAAGGGAATGACACCACAGGTAATCTGTTCCCAGTGTCGCTCCCCCAGAATGAGGAACTAAAATGCTAAAGTCCTCACCTCTGGGTTTTTACAGAAGTGCTGCAATACTTACTTGAAAACTCCCTCATCACTGAAGTTGGTTCCTCCCCACTGGCACTGTCAGTGACAGTCTGTGAGGCAGCCAATGGGAAGACATGCCTCCTTGCAGAGTGTGTCTTCCCATTGTCTGCCTCACGAACTGCCACTCTGCCACAGTGCTGATGGAGTCTTCAAGTAATTATTGTAGGACTTCTGTAAAGAACCCAGAGATGAGGACTTAGCAGTTTAGGTCCTCACCCTGGGTACTTTGCAGGAATGAAGGAAGAGGAACAAGGGGGGTGAGTATAATTGTCCTTTAACTTCCAATAACAAAAAGCCCTGGCAGGCCTTTATTTACCATTAGGCACAGTAGGCATGGTCCCAGGGAGGGTCATCTGTCAATCTCACCTACAATCAACCAACTTTAAGATTTCTTTCCAGAAAAAGAGGATGGGTGTGGTTTAGGAGTTGGTCTGTGTTTATTATGGGGTTAAGGGGATCAGGCTTTTTGTGCCTACAGGTTCCCGAGATGTAAATCTCCCCCTGACCACTGGCCACAAATAGCCACACAAAAGGAAACACCTTTAAAAATAATGCAGCCATAGCTAAAAGTTAAATCCTTGGTTTCAGGTGAAACTAAATTGTTTTGTTTCGTTCTCTAGTATTTTAATATGCAAGAAACAAAATGGAGCCTTTTTATTGCTACCTGTCTTATGTATCCTGTGGTAAAGGTTCATCCGCAGTGCCCAGTGCCAGATCTTTTGAGGCTGTTAAATGTCTCATTCCATCCAAGGTATCTAGAATTGTGATAAAAATCAGAATCAAAGCAAGACACATATCCTGCAATGTGACTCCACTGGGGAATTCATGGCTTACTTACGGCTCCCTTTAAAAAAACATTTTGCCCCAGGATTCCCACCGAAATCCTTTAGCTTGAAAAACTGTTTCATGTCTATGGGGGCTATCCCGTATATCCCAGTATAAACCAACAATAATAATAAGAGTCCCAAGACACTTCATCAGGTTACGTGCCAATGGGAATGTCCAGGTAAGTAGACACCTAGGAACCTGTTGCTATAGATTCCCCAAATTTGAAAATGCTTGCTGTTTATATTAGACTTTCTTTATATGTTTCACCGTTTTTTCATCGAAAGATTCTAATTTGCATTAATCTATTTATCATATATGATGATATTCTATCATCATACTGTGATATTTTTCATTCACGCAGAAAACTGGGTAGTATAAAATGAATATCTTTATTATTTAGCTATAAAAATATGAATAAGTGAAGGATAAGGTGATTATTGTTTCTGTTGAAAATATTTTTTAAAGTTAATGAATCAGTCATCATGTTTCCCAGCAGGCAAAATGTAAAAAACAGATTACCAAATTACCCAGGCAGGATATCATAAGGATCAGAGTTATATGTAATGCAAATTCTAAGTCTATCCATACCCTAAGTATTGGTCATATGAGTAATACACTTGGACATAATGTGTATATTAAAATCAAGATATTGAAAGTCCGAAATAACCGCATGTACCAGCCACTGGAGTGTGTATATAGGTGTGTTTCGGTGGTTTGGGGAGAGACTGGTATTTAGGGAAATTATATGTATACTGGCTATCTTGCTGTTTTTTGGTTTAAAAAAATCTGGTTGGAGTGATGATACTGTGCCAATATATGTCATGGCGAAAACATAGACACTACCCGGACTAACGTGGTTATGTGTTGTAGGGTATGAGATCAGACCCGACCTGTTGATAATAATGGGTATTGTGTTGTGCAACTCCTGTGATAATGTTAAGGATATACTAGTCCCACCACAATACACTAGTACCCTTGTACATGTAAATAATTTAAAACACTCACCTTTGCTGTTGAGGCTCATAATCCCAGACAGTACTGGGTCCTCTAATGCTCCTGCCTTTGCCATAATGTACTGTAAAAACCCAACATCAAGTAAAAAGAACATGCCCAATGGTCAAAAAGTTGATCAATAATATGTCTACCGTGATAGGCATCTTGATCTTCTGTTACCCGTAACTCATATACGGTAAACTGGGAATTATTAACAATTCTTGATAGACGAGTAGGACCTTAAGTATAAAGCCTCAAAATATGCCCCAAATTGTGTTTGCTGAGATCTAGCCTTGGTTAATAAAAAACGTATTATTGTCTGTATGTTCTATTAACATGTGTTTACTATTTTATTTATTATGTGTGCTTGGGTTTCCAGACATGCACATGCACATTCTTACGGCTTAGAGTGAACTCTGGTTAGGAACCACTAGGAATATGAATACCTGGCCAATAGAACTAGAAAATGCAGGGAATCATGTGAACCATACCCTGGCACCTGGGGGCACTTCTAGTGACAGATCATCAAGCTTTCCCCACAGGCAACATGGAGTGATCTAGTAGCCATGTGTGCAATCATCCCAAAAACTTGGCATTTGTGATGATTTTCATTAGTGTTTAAAATGTCATGTGAGATTGTTAACTTAGCTTTACCTTTAGTCCTCACTTTTACCTATATAATCATTATTTAGTGGAACCTTTCTTTAGCTAAACACATAAAAGTGTTTACACAAAAAACACATCTACTATGGATCGCACTGCAAACACAGTAGATTGATACAGAGGATTCACTGATGGTCATCTAAAAGCAAGGAAAAGAAGCTCTAATTTTGTTTGACCATGCTTCAGTTTTTTAAAGTGGCATGTCCACCTTTAAAGGATAGTTCACTTTTTGTGTGAAAAGCAGTGATTGAAGACCAGGAGGTAAAGACCTATTCCTTCCTTCCTTTCTTCAATCACTTGACCAGGATCCAGATTGAAGGTGAGTATATTTACCTCTTGCACAAAGGGAATAGTTCACTTTTTTTGTGAACTATTCCTTTAAAACAAAACCTAGTGACTTATAAGTTATCGGCCCACAACCCCAATTGAATTTTCCCTAGTTTATTGATGCATTTGTAACCAGATATTTAAAGTTCTCTTCCTTCTCAAAAAGGTATCTTCCTCCTTCCCCTGCTCATTGAGCTTTTTATCAGCTTGAGCATGTGAAGAGGAAGCAGCAGGGGAAACAGCAGTCAATTGTTTGCTGTGATGTCAGCAGACACAGCCTTGATTTACTGCTTTGAAATGAAGAGACAGCTCATTTTCCAATGAAGGCTACAGTAATCCTTAAATATCTGGTTAGTGCTAAATATATATGTTTGGGTAGATTGCAGATTTCTGACAAGTGACCAGTTTTGTTTTAAGGGTGCACATGCCCTTTAAATAATCCTTATGTATTGGATTGTAAAATTCCTTGATTGGTTTCAAATGAATGTTTCCCTGCCAAAAGATTATACTATGAAGGCAAAGTAATTCCTGCTTCCAATACTTCAGTGCACTTGCCTGACAAAATCTTTCCATTTAGAAATTCAACTCGCATAGAGTAGACTGTTCTGATCTCAAGTTTTCTATAAATCAGACAGCTCAGTGGATAGAAATGTAAAGTAAATAACATCTAGGAACCATTTATTTTCTACCTATAAAATTTAGGAGCTGACTTTTCATCTGAAATAACTTTGACACGCTCAGCAGTTCTGACAGTCAATCTCACCCACTAAACACATAGTTAAGAAATCTCTCTGTAGAAGGGAAGACTCTGCATCTTCTAAGATGTTTGCCACCTTCAATAACATGCTGTGTGTCATGGCACAGGACTTTTTTTAGAATAAACATTCAGCACAAGCTTATCACATCTTACCATAGGCCATAGAAACACTTCGTAAGTAGAGGTGAGTCCCAGTTTCGAAATGGAACAGGTTTTAAAGCAGAACCACCTGTTTTGAAAGTCCACAGATCCGGCAGGAATTTTCAGAATTTCTCAAGTGGGAAATGATTGAAAATCAAGCTAAAAAATTTCAATCAAAAGTAAAAAAAAAAAAGATGGTTGAAAAATTGGAAAATTCTACTTTCATTGGGTTGGAATTAAATTTTCAGAATTTAAATATGTTCTGTGAATCCGCTGGCAGAACTAAACTCACAAGTTTATTCAAAATTGGATTTATCTGGACTTTTTTCAGGGACACTTCCTCCACTGTTCTTGCTTGCATTCTTGAGTTTTCCCTAATAATATTATCTGGATGAGGCCTTGTATCAACATTCATCGTGGCTAACATATTTTGGCCTGGCCAACCGGTACATATCAGTGGGTGGTCAGCTGGCTCAATATGTCTGCCCATGTGTACCTAGCTTAACTAACCCTCTATATCAAAAACAAATTAGTGTTTTACCAACATATGTCTTTTGTTATCCAGACAAGTTACACAATATGCACAACATAAAGTCTAATAAGGTATATAAATAACCCTGCTAGGAGATATAGTATTTATGTAATCAGAAATGACTGTGTGGGAATGAAAGTGGAATTCTGTGTTTAATTTGATTAACATACGCATAATTGACCACTACAATGGAGGACTGCTAAATATCATATTGACTATAATGGAAATGTTTG
The DNA here is from genome assembly GCA_019447015.1 of Hymenochirus boettgeri. Classification (NCBI taxonomy): domain Eukaryota; kingdom Metazoa; phylum Chordata; class Amphibia; order Anura; family Pipidae; genus Hymenochirus; species Hymenochirus boettgeri. The sequence goes on along the minus strand of JAACNH010004108.1, from coordinate 12,250 downwards.
TCTGGGCCAACCGTTCGATACTGACAGCAGTGAGCACGCACAAATCACTGTAGTAGTGGCAAAGGTAGCCAGATCGTCAGTTGCCTGAGCATTCGTATGGTCCCTAGGAAACCACATTTTTTCTTATTCAACTAACCTAATTTTCTCATTCAGGAATTTCTCTGTGAAATTATTAAATGATTCCTAAGTACTGACTTACTGTATGCAGGACCCAGGGGCAGAATACGCCCCTGCAATGGATGGGGTCTAGGAGGCCCACATTTACACTACAGGTACTGCAATCAGCTGTTTAAAATATTGCCGGTCCAGTACTTGGTTTTAAAACAGCTGATCGCACATACCTTTATTAACATACGTGGGATCAGCTGTTTAAAAACAGCTGATCATGGCCCCTTGTCAGGGTAGAGGTGTGTCAGGGGTCTCCACAAAACAGTTTTTCTAGTGGCAAGAGACCTAATAATGTCCATTATGGTCTTGCTGTTGAACTCTTGGGTGGTCCAGTTACTTAGTAGAGATTAACAGGGAGATTCAATAAAAGTTTATTATTTAAAATGGTGCTAATTTTGCCCCAACCAATCAGAACTTATGTAGCATTTGAAAGCTAACGTCTAATTGGTTGGGGCAAAATTAGCACCAATTTAAACGATAAGAACTTTTATTGAATAACCCCCTAAGTATGTTTTCCCCATCCAACAGCCAATGAGGTAAAATAACCCGGAACCAGCAGAACCTTAAAGGGCAACTGTTGTCTCCAAACAAGTTGCTCACAGGATTAGCATTAATCTTTCTGCTTCCACCACGCTTGTATCATGTGATAGGCTCTGTCTGCATTTTTAGGGCCCCTCTCAACCATCAATTGCAGGTATTTCTGGCCTTTCCACCATTACTTCTTAAGAGAGCATGCTCTGACCCCCCCATTGGGTGACAATTAAATCCAATACCAAATCTCATTACAGGTTATTGTATTTAACTGTGTTTGATCTAAAAATAAATAAAATAAAACATGTGTGCTGTTACTGTATTATGCATTATATGCACAGGGCCAATATAAAGTCTGTGGAGGGCCCTGGCAAACATGATGTTAAGGTGCCCTCTAAACCCTTCTAAGCCTATGACTTAAGGAAATTGTCTGTTTGCCCCTATGGTAAATCCATTCTCATATTTGCATTAAAATTGTGTCTGCTTTTACTAAGGTTTGCACTGCAGTTACCTTTTGGATAAAATATTAAATAATACATCAAATAAGAGACATTTAATAGTGTGTGCCATCAATATCTCATCCACAGCCAGGACTTATAACCTAGAACCTTCGCAGCTTTGTCCCCTGTGTCTTGCATTCAAGAAGCCTTTGTTCTGGTGAGGCCAATGAAGTCTTTAGCTGACTAATAAAGACATTGAAAGCTGCAGTGGGCAATATACAATAGATCCCATATACGAAAGCCCCATTGGGACAGGGATTGTAATAAGACAAGGAAGGGTTCCTTTTTGTGGTTTGGGAATTTTGTTTTGCTGCGTGTAAGAACAATGGTTATCTAATTAACAGATTTTTTAAAAAAAATCATAGCAAAGGGATTTGTGGCTGTAATGCTAATTTGTTGCAAGCAAACTCCTGCTCTCTTTGATACTAATGATTAGGGCTAACAGTACAGCAACCACATTTGGGTACAACTAAGTAAAATTATTAGGGCCCCCCCTGTCTGCTACATCTACAGTGAGGGAGGCTGTACCTGTCCTGGGAAAGTAAGAAGATGAGCCCCCACACGATCTGTCCCCTGGTTTATTCCTTTGTTTTCATATTTAGTTCAGATACATTCTCATTGCTTATACATTGCATTAGCAATGTAGCATTGTGGTTTTAAAGAGCAAACATTTAACCCTCCCCTTTAAAGTACCAGACCTTCCCTGAGTCTGGAGCTGGACCAATGGGAAGGCATGGTTCTTTTACAGCGCATCTTCCTATTGGTCAGGCCCCAGACTAAAGGAGAGGGGTGGGTTTTGACAAGAAGTATGGGTGCAACTTCAAGCCTCTGGTAAAAGGCATCAGGACAAACCCGGTGGGAGGAATGATCGGTTTAGGTTCTCACCCAGGGTACCCCCTTTCAATCTCGGGTGCTACCAAATAGGCTAATATATATCATTGCAAAAATAGGTGAAACCTGCAGATTGCCAAGATGTAAATAAGATCACTTAAAAAGACCCCTGGTGCACCTATTTTTCTGCATATATCTACAGTATACATGTACGGCAATACAAGCAGGGCACAAAATTTGATATTATTTTTTTTTTTATTCAAATTTTAATCAAAGTTTAAATGAAGGAATCTGTTGCTGGGGAATTGTATGTTATAGACTGTAATAATCTTCAGGCTCTCCAGCATCGAAAGGGTAAATGATCCATGAACTTTCCCGCAATTTATCCTGACATGAGTCTGCTGACATTTAAAAGTTCTGATTTTCAGCTGTCAAATGCCACTCTGGATGAAAGCAGGTCCCTTCTGGAGGTTGGAATGTCGGAATTGAAAGTGACGTGACTTTTTTAATGCCACATTCGTGGATTCTCTTTACACTGCCACAGGTGCGCAGAAGATGAGAGCAATTGTGTTTTAGAAATTGCCTTCGATATCAGTAAGGCAGGGATTTGAATCCTGTGACCTTGTGAGCATTGAGCTTTCAGAATTCTCTGCAAGGAATCTACAAAAAGCTGGAGGTGACACCTTAATATATTTCCCTCTAGAAATGGACCCCAGCGTTATTAGCCAATCTCGCAGGCTGAATGTGCCAAGGTTAGACACTACGTAATACATAAATCATACTAATGACCGTGCAAGAAATGGAGACAATTCTTCTTAAATATTTTATAGAAAATAATAGGGTGTAAAATTATATAAACCAGTCAATTTAAACAGCTGATGTCCTGTGGTTTGATACTTTGATAGCACATAATGGGTTCTCCAACTGCCGGCCCACGGACTGGATATGTTATTTAATATAGAGTAATACAAGGTATGATTCCATTGAATTATATGTTGTACTTTTACAAATGGCAGTTCTTTATTATTGTCCTGGTGTGTATACATGAAGTGGAAAATTCACAAAACTGGTGTTTTTGAATACGAAGTAGTAGCCAGCAGAAACCTAGCAAATGCCTGGTCTGAATGGTCAACCACAGTACAACTAGTCAAAGCAAACATCCGATTGGTTACTACTATAGTTAACTACACAGAAGAAAAGATAAACATGTCTAAAGAACAGTTTACATCAGAAATATCAAGGCTACTCACTGTGTACACTCCTTGCTTTAACAGTGACTGGGTATGCACCCCATATGACAAATTAACTTTTTTTCTACTTGAATTTGGAATGACCATTCTTTTAGAACTCCCCCAATCTACAGCAATTAACCATTAACTATTCTCTTGTTTTTTGGCAACCTAAATTATACTGCAAAAAGTATATACATGCTCGTTAGGCTTACAGAGAGAACTCTCTGTGGCACAGATCCAAATGAAATCGGTAAGGAAACAGAAACCAATCCACTGCACTATTCAGTCAGGTCTTATGTAACTGACCCTAAACATGTAGAATTGTGTTTAAATGACTTCATTTTTCCTGTGTTCTTTGTGTCAACATTACCAAACCCTCCTGAAATTCAATAATGTGACTGAGGCTCTTTAACCAAGCGGATGTTCCTATTACCCTTTAATCCACAACAGTGTGATCTCGGCCTACTAGGCTAAGCAAACACTATGTGAAAGTTAACTTAGCAGAAAAAGGCACACCAGAGGCTTTTAAAAGGTCATGTGACATTTGGTAAGGTTCAATGTGGATGAATGGGAGAAGTGACTTTAAAGGATAGTGCACTGTAAAATCAAGTTATGTTCATTTGGAGCTGCAGCTTTAAAAATACTGTTGCCATATTTTTTTTTTTTTTTTTTACCTATGCCCCTCCAGACCTAGCTTGTTGTGCTTGGAAGTTGCTGACATCTTGTTACTGGTTTCTGAATGTTAGCTTCACCCCTCTATTTTCCTCTGCTTTTCCTGCTTGAGCCTCAAACAGTAAAGCTGGTTACACATGATAGATATTCCGGTCCGATCGACGATAGTTCAGTGTATCGGTCGATCGGACCGAAATTATCGCATCCAATGCAGCCATGTCCGACCGTTCGTTTGTCCGAATCGGACGAAAGGACGATCGGACATGGTGGAAAACCTCGCCAGATCGTGCGATCCTCTATGGACCAACCATCGGTCGAGGTAACTGTCGGACGTGCTGCTTTTGCCGTGACCGACAGTCCTTCCTCCTGGCCGACCGGTCAAAAGTATCGAACGTCGGTCAGAAGGAAAAAAATCGCTAGGTTCTGTACCTATCTAATGCTTGTGAGTTCCGTGCACTCTCCTGCTTGAGCCTCAACAGTAATGCCTGTGAGATCCGTGCGCATGGAACTTACAAGCATTACTGTTTGAGGCTCAAGCAGGAGAAAGCAGAGGAATCTCAGAGGGGCGGAGCTTAACATTCGCAATCTAGTAACAAGATGTCAGCAACTTCCAAGCCACAAAGCTAGGCTCTGGAGGGGCATAGGTTAAAAAAAATATATGGCAACGGTATTTTCAAAGCTGCAGCTCCAAATGAACATAACTTGGTTTTACAGTGCACTTATCCTTTAATCAAATACAATACTAGAAAAAAATAATAAATGACAGAAATGGGCATCTAATAATCGGAATATTAATTAACAAACACTGACATGTGCTGTATTTTTTGTAAAAAAAAATGTTGCAGTTGAATGACCAACAACAACATTTCATCACAGAACTGATTCTAAAGCTTTTTATTCATCCAAGTCATGGTATATCTATGGTATTCAGCTAGATCAACTGGACTGGTTCTCATTCATCCAGTCATGGTATATCTGTGGTATTCAGTTTAGACCATCTGGACTGGTTTCCATTCATCCAGGTCATGGTATATCTGTGGTATTCAGCTAGATCAAACTGGACTGTTTTCTCATTCATCCGGTCATGGTATATCTATGTTATTCAACTAAATAACTGGAACAGGTTCTCATTCATCCAGGTTGTGGTATATCTGGTGGTATTCGGTAGATCAACTGGACTGTTTCTTGTATTTCCAGGTCATGGTATATCTGTGGTATTCAGTTAGATCAAGTGGACTAGTTCTTATTTTTCAGGTCATGGTATATCTGTGGTATTCAGTTAGATCAACTGGCTGTTTCTTGTTTTTCCAGGTCATGGTATATCTGTGGTATTCAGTTAGATCAAGTGGACTGGTCATTATTTTTCCATAGGTCATGGTATAAAAAAAAAGACTACATTGTGTAGATAAAACAGAAATTCTGCAATGGAGTTTATGGTTTTGTAATAAAAATGTTCATAGTAGAAACCATAATTGTGACATATTCACACAATATTTTATGAGCCCACCAGCAGAGTGAACCCCAGTGTGTTACAAGGACAGATAATGGGCACTTTTCAACAAATTAGTTTATCCTAGTTGATGTAGATGTGCCATTCAAATACACCTGGTCTGTATATTTAATGAGTAAAGATGGAATTTTTTTGCATTGGAATGTTATTTTTTTATTTAAGAAAGGAAGAAGACAGTATAATCAGATATCCATGAATGAAATATCCATATTGTAATATTTATCCTCCACAATGTGATTTTACTAGTTATTATTATTATTGTAGATTTATTAGCGCCAACCTCTTCCGTAACGCTTTACAATTATATGTATAACATTCACATCAGACCCTGCCCGAACAGCTTACAATCTAAGCACATTTATTTGACACAAACACCTATCAAAATGTCTTTATGATTGTGGGAGGAAACTTGATACTTTTACCAAGCCATGGGTCTCTTCTATGTTAAAACCTCTGTATATCAGGTATACAAAAAATAACACAAATAACATTTTTAGCTTATTTTATTTTTGCAGATCACAGAGAAATACTTCCCATTTTTTGGAGCCTCAAAGAAATTTCTTAAACAAGAGAACATTATTTCAGACTTGAACATTTCTGTCTGCCTATTATCATTAGTTATACGCTAAGCCGGCTAATGTCTAGTGAGCGCGGCTAATGTTCTTTTTGTCTTCAAGACAGGTTGGCGCTTGTCACAAGAAGATGTGGAATAAATGACAGCTTTGAACCCTGTACCTAGCAGGCATATTAGACTAAAGAATCGCCAACATGATGAAAAATTATTTTGTCAAAAATTTGTAGGTCACTGTGATTTTCTATGTATTTTGTGATTATTCTGAGCATAGATCAGTATACGACCTTCTAGAGCATCACTTAATTGTCGCTTGCTCCATCTCCTAATATTTGGTGCTGCATTTGCTTCTTGAGGTTTTTATTATGCCAGTCTTTGCATGAGCGTTACTGGAACGACACATTTCTCAGCCCCCCCCCTTTTTTTTTTACAAATAAAGGGGATTTTTGCAGCTTTGTGTTTATCTGACATTGAATAATTAATAATCCTAAAACACAATGGAAAGGAAGGCTGCAGTTATAAATTAGAAATTACAAAATGTAGTGAAATGATATTACCTCTGGTTAAACAAAGCAGATAAGAAGAAATAACAGGGACTATAAGTGAATGCAGAAATAGCCCCCTTTTCCTTTCTTTTATTATATTTAATAAGAGGTGCAAAAATCTGCCTGGCTGTTCATTTCCATCAACCATCAGATGATACCTTTTACGGGTCTATTACAGAAAACATTTTGATTGGCTGAAGCAGATCAAATTTTGAACCTCTTATTAAATAAACCCCTTATTGTTTAATTCATTTTGCACTTAGTTTGAAAATATATGAGCATGTGACAGTGATAGATGAGCCCAATAAATTCGACTGATTAAAATCATGATATGTGATACAATCGGAGGGGATAAGGAGAGCGAGCCCACCGTCATTGATTCCACTGTTAATGTGTTAGGGCTTATGGTAATTCTGTGAAAGAAAAAAAATCTTTTTGCCCCCTTAGTTATAAATGAACACACACCACCGTCTATAGGTATAAAATATGGGTAATAAAATAAAGATTAGGGGAAGCCCATCGCAGACAAAGGAGTTTATAAAGGATGGGTCTATTGCTTTAAACATAAAGAAAGAAGAGAATGAAAAGGTTCGTGTGCCCTGACTTCCACTCCTTGTTTTACGGTCGCTCTTCTGCTAGGCTGAGTGTCTGCGTTAATGTATGTAGATTTCATTTCTGACTTGTGATTATTTGACTGTTCATTTACCAAATTAATGGTGTCTGCTATCTCCTGAATGCAGTGCTAGCCTTATCTTTAAATAAAAGTGATGAGGCCATTAATCAGACTTGTGTACAGCCCTGACTACAGACATTAAATGTACTTGTATGGGATAGGTAAACATAGGACAGACCATTCCTTACTTCACTACATCAGGCAAAAAAACACTCATAGATTTATCATAATTTCAACATCTGCTTGTTTTGAAGCAATGTACCATGAGGCCATAACTGTATTACAACTGTGCATAAATTCAGCTGATTTGTGGACGGACTGACTAATTCTTAAAGTCATTTTAGAAAAAAAAAAACAAGCAGTGAGGCCTGAAATTGCAATTTCATAAGGTACTAAATTATAGAGCCGCGAATGAACTTTTTTTGCTGATGTGAATTCTAACGGTGACCATTTTTATAAAAGTGACAGATCTCCTTTGTTGATTGAGTCAATAAAATAAGGACGAGTGAGCCGGATACTCAAACAAGATTAAAGAGGAAGTGAATGACAAGGACATAATGCAAGAGAGACATAGACACAGTTCTCATCCTGCCAAGGAAATGGCTCTGGGATGTAACTATTAATAGCCGCGTGCTTGTGTGCTGTTAATAATCTCTTCACCTGATTCGACAATGTGATACATAGGAAATATTGGAGCAGTGGACAAGGTCCAATAATTTTGAAAGAGTTTTTTTTAAATTTTTATTTTCATGGTTTTGGTTTATTATGTCTATGCCAATGTAAAAAAGTTTTAATTAATCGGATGCACCAAGAAATTGATGGGGTGAACTCTGGAAAAAGGCAAAAAAAAAAATACGATTTTTTCTACACTTTTTTGTAAGTGATAACTTAAAGGGCATGTCTCCCACCAAAGGGGTAAAGGCATGTCTCCTCCCCACTAATGGCCCCATTGTGTAATGTTAAAAAAGTTAACCTACTCCTCTGACCCCAAATTGTTCCCCTGCAGTGCCTGTTCAAAGTTCCGGAAAGTGAAGAGTGAAGCTGTATGTGTGTCATCCGTCCTCTTCTTCCTTGCCATGTTGAGGTCTCTGGCATGCGCAGGGGAGCCCTCCCCCTCTATTACTCCTCCCCTGTGGATCCCTTAATGCAGCATTATCTCCTACCTTAAAAAGGCTTTTTTGTAATGTAGGGTACACCCGCCCACCCAACCGCCGTGTTTGTTATTTAAAACAATCCCCAGAAACAGACTTACCCAGCCACATTCCCTCAGCTCTCTGCATAGCCGGCAACCGCGTCTGTGATTGGTCTGACTCTGGCCCCAGACTCAGCTGCCGGGAGCAAGAGAGCCATGGGAACGATAGTGGTCTGTTTGCTGGCTTGTTTTACAAAACTAACACGGGGGTTGGGTGTGGGATAGGTTACCCTACACTACGAAACCATTTAGGTTCTGGGATGTAAACACCCTTTAAAAATATTTGATAGCTGTAGACATAAAAATAATTACTAGAGCAGCAAAGGGGGAAACATTTTAAAATTCATTTTCCTGGGAGGCAGTCGTGAGTGCTCTGACTGTGAAGATGAAGATAGACATTGGTATATGTCTAACCGCAGTTTGACTGTACCTTATCTGCCCTCTTCTTATATTCCCCCTTTATTTAAAAATGGTAGTTGGTGAGTTGTGTTGAAAAGGAGGTACTTGTTGGAAGTGCAGCATTTAGCAGTAAGCATGAGCAGCACACACTGCATCACAGTTGGAGGTAGGGAGTAAGGATGCACAAATTTTATGGAGCGGCAATGTCATAAAATTACTACGGTGGTATTAAGATAAGGTTTTGGTGAAAACCAGGTGCTTACTCAAATCCAGGTTTAGGTCAAAACTAGGGGTTCACCCATTGTTTGTAGTATTCATTCCTACCACCCAGTTAATTATGGATTTTATTTAAAGGACATTTTCACACCCCAAAATAAATTTTAAAGCATGTAGAGCATTCCCTAACTAAGAGACCAGAAGACTCACTCACAGCTGTAAAGTGCTTGAACACTGTGCCCTATAACTGCCGCAGTGGCGATAGATCTCCTGGCTCATTCAGGGTGGCTGTAAAGTATGAAGATTCTGCAGCATTACCAGTTTTTGGTTTTCTGCAGGTGTTTTGCACTTGAGCACAAATCCTTAAGTTCTTAATGTAATGAATCTCTATAGTTGTATTAGAAGAATATTAGTTACAGCCTGCCATTCCTCACACTGCAAATCTAATAGAGATTGTAGCAATAAATATAATCCTACAGTTTATTTTTTGAATTATAACAAAGTTTTGATTGGCTCCCACCCATGTTTACCGCCACCCCCCTTTTAAGTAAACACACTACATATGCTTTGTGATGCTTCCCTAGCAATCCTGTAAAAAATGTGTGGTAATTGCATATTGGGAAGAGTTTACATTCAGTCAATGCTCATAGGTCACAGTGATTGCAAAAAGATTCATTTGATGAGTTACACAAATGGGAGAGGTACTGGATAATAAAAGGAGATCATAATGCACATAAAAAATTTTTTAAAAACAGTTTACATGAAAAGTACCTGGGCAGGGAAATAGGGTTGGGAATCCCAATATAATTTCTATGAGGAGCGGCAGCACGAAGAAAACTGCTTTTGCCAGTCTTCCTGGGAGCTTCAGCACTATCTTTAAAACATTAAGACCCAGGGCCATAACCTGGCTGATGAAAACTCTATGCGCTTGAGTTCCTCAAACAAATAATTTGGGAGGTTGAATAATAATTCCTACCTCCCTGCCCAAGCACTTTTCATTTTTAAAAAGTTATTTTACAGTATAGTTGTCCTTTAATAAAATCAATAAAACAGTTGAGGTATAATTTTAGGGCCAAAGAGATGGGTCCAATTTTGTCCTGCTGCCGATGGGCCCTCAGTTGGCGAGCAGCAAATGATTAGTCTTCCCCTTGATTGCACCTCTGCTCCATTTCCAGTATAACACACTCAGGGTTATCAATAAAAGTTCTTATTGTTAAAATGGTGATAATTTTGCCCCAACCAATCAGATGTTAGCTTTCAAATGTTAAATAATATCTGGTTGGGGCAAAATTAGCACAATATTTACAATAAGAACTTTTACTAAATCTTCCTGAATATCTTTTAACCATGGAACAATAATAATTTAAAGCAATGAATATTTACTATAACGTTCATAATGTAATAAACTTTAAAAATGAATACCAGACACTTAAATATCCATTACGACTGAGAAAAAAGATTAATCCTGAAGATGTAAGTAAACCCTGATAAATGATTAAGTCAATGTTAAATGCTACAAGTGCAGTTTACATAACCCTGTCCTGGGCCTGAGAGCTAATTAACATTTAGCATCTCTTAAAGTGGCAGGATGAAATACTTTCGATTCCATAGGAATAAATGTTTTAATTAAATTCTGAACGTAACATTTAGAAGTTGGAAATACTAATCAAGACCTTCTCATTCCCTGCCTAGCCAGCTGCAAAATATAGTTAACTTCAAGTAGTGTATAAAACATAGTGCCCAATTCACTTTATTAAATATCCAATCATAATTGATTTAAAAGCAATAAGTGTGTTCATTAGAAGGTTTATATTCAAGAAATATTGAAAGTACCTAAAACTGTCATCTTTATTGTGAATGAACAGGATAATATGATTGAACAGAGTGCCATGATACCAGGATTTGTCCTGCAGCTTTCTCCGAAAGCTCGTAAAGAGTGGAAATTTATATGATGCTTTCAGTCAGTTTAATTGAAATTTAATTGCCACTTTGGGCAGAAGTTTAGAACTGATCAATAAAATACTCACAGTTCTTGTGTCTTGGCACTGAATCCCCCTATCAGACATGTCTCTCCTGCTGTACCTAAACCATAAGGAAAGGAATATTACCTAGGGAAATATAAAGGAATTCCTAGTGGAAGACCAAACGGCTGGTAAAGAGTCCGGGTGTCGAGATGATTTAAAACATCCTCTCCTGTTGACTTCCATTGGGTACGAATTTTTTGGTTCAGCGGAATTTCAACACATTCCACAAAAAAACTGGCAAGAACAAAACTCGTCAAAATGTTTACGTTGTAAGAAATGAGATGAACGAAACAGGTAAGTTTTGTTCTGAGAGTGGATTTGTTTAATTTTCGAAATTTTTTCGACAAAGTTTTTACAGTCAATTCGAGAGTTACCAAATGATACATTCAAAGGTTACCAAATCGAACTGTACATTCAAGGTATATCTGTTGTATTCAATTAGATCAACTGGACTTGAAGTTTAGTTCTTGAAGACGTTTCGCTAGTCATCCGACTATTCTCAATTCAGAATGCTTGTACGAGAATCTGTGGCAATTATGTACCTGGAAAATCCCAATTAGCATATCACACGCCAAGTGTTAAGGGCGTGATTGGATAGTGGACTAAGAGGTGTTATAGGAACGCCCAGAGTAAGGTGTCAAAACAGCATTGTACATGGCAGAAGTTGGTGTCAGTGCAGTGAAGAATGCTCTGATTTGTATTTGGGGGAGACCAACAGCAACTGCATCAACGTATGGCCCAGCACAGAAGAGCCAATTCCTCAGGTCAGGACTCAGCCGTTTGTACCTGCATCTTAAGCATAAAGGACAACCTTTGAAGATTGTAATGTTAACATGTGAAAAGGAACGTGAGAGAAGGTGAGTTAAGGAGGCCATTTATGTGAAAATAAAGAAACCAAGCCTAAATAGAGGTGGGGGGTTTCGACACCAACTTCTGCATGTACCATGCTGTTTGACACCTTACTCTGGGCGTTCCTATAACACCCCTTAGCCACTATCCAATCACGCCCTAAACACCTGGCTGTGATATGCTAATTGGGATTTTCCAGGGTACTAATTGCCACAGGTTCTTGTACAAGTCATTCTGAATTGAGAAAGCCAGTCGGATGACTAGCGAAACGTCTTCAAAAACTAACCTTCAAGTCCAGTTGATCTAATTGAATACATCAGATATACCATGACCTGGA
>JAACNH010004107.1:3861-25080 GCA_019447015.1 Hymenochirus boettgeri | reverse complement strand
CATATACACACCATATATACACCATATACATACCATATACACATCATATACACACCATATACACATCATATACACACCATATATTACTTGACCCTTCATTTCAGTTGACCCCAGATACACAGCAGATACACACCTAGAGACACAACCAGAACACATCCAAGTACACACCATATACACACCATATACACTCATATTACACGTCATATACACACCATATACACACCATATACACACCATATACACACCATATACATACACATCATATACACGCCATATACACGCCATATACACGCCATATACACGCCATATACACGCCATATACACGTTCAATACACACACCATAGACACACCATATACACACCATATACACACCAGAGACCACACCAGAGACCACAGCAGAGACACACCAGGACACACACGACACACCAGAGACACACCAGAGACAAACCAGAACGACCAGAACAGCAGAACACACCAGAGCACGAGACACCACGAGACAACAGCAGAGACACACCAAGACCACAGCAGGAGACACACAGCCAGAGAACAACCAGAGACCACCACCAGAGACACACCAGAGACACACCAAGACCACACCAGAGAACACAGCCGAGACACAGCAGAACACAGCCAGACACCAGAGACACCAGAGCACAGAGACCACGAACAAGAGACACACCAGAGACACACCCAGAGACACACCAGAGACACACCAGAGAGAGACACCAGAGACACACCAGCAGAGACACAGAGACACAGAGACACACCAGAGACACAGCCAGAGACACACAGCTAGAGGACACCACACCAGAGAGACACACCAGAGACACACCAGAGACACACCAGAGACACACATATACCAAGACACACCAGATACACACCACGGAAACGACACACCAGTAGACCAACGCAGAGACACACAGATACAGAGCACCAGAACACACCAGATACCACACGGCCAGCTAGACACACCCATAGACACACCCAAGCCACTATCCACACATAGACACATGCAGAGACACACCCACAAACAGCTTTTGGCAGTAATTTCAGCCTTTGTCTCCCTGTTGACGTAATGAAAAATATTGATAGAAATATTGTTCCATGTTGGGAAGTCAACAGGAAAATCCCGACGTGTAACCCAATTTCTATCAATATTTTCATTGACGCCAGACGGAGACCCAGAGCTCCAAGCGACATAGGAGGAGCACCAGTAAACACCGAGACCTGATCTCCCTTTAGCGGGTACACACGACAGATGTTCGCCCATTCCCCCAATGCCTCGCTACCAGGTCCAATAGTTTGTCGTCCTACCCGGTCTGAGAAACAATTATAGCACCGCAGAATTTCGGGCTGTTTAACCGAAATTCCAAAAATATTGGCCATTGGGTGAGACAATCTGCTGGTGTGTGTACACAGCCCGAGAGATGAGCTGGAGATGAGCTAAAGAGTAAAGTTCCCCTTTAACGTGTCAGTAGATAGTTATGTGTGGAATCTGGGAGAGATAAGGTTAATCAGTCTCTCCTTATCACTTTATAGCAGTGAATCCCAGGGCCCCGTTGGCCCCTGACCAGGATCCTGGTGGGTCAGTACAATCCCAGGATCCCAAGAATCCCTGCCACGCCCCATGAAAATGCAAACACCAAACTCATGGGCTACACCTGCCGGAAAAAAAAGGGCACTGCAGCCCCTGACCGCCACAACACATAACGGGGAAGATACTTTACTGTCTAAGACAAGCAGCATGGCAGCTCTCACCATTACGCAACTAAACCCAAAGCAGGTGTACGGTAGTGAAATCGGACCACCTTGCAGGCAGAACCAGCATGCAATTCAGTTACCCAGCATGCACTCTTACTTCAATTCAGTTACCCAGCATGCACTCTTCTACAATTCAGTTTACCCAGCATGGCACTCTACTAACAGTTACCCAGCATGCACTTTCTTCAATTCAGTTACCAGCAGCACTCTTACTACAATTCAGTTACCCAGCATGCACTCTTACTTCAATTCAGTTACCGCATGCATCTAACTACAATAGTACCAGCATGCACTCTTACTCAATTCAGTTACCAGCATGCACTCTTACTACAATTCAGTTACCCAGCATGCACTCTTACACTTCAGTTACCCCAGCATGCACTCTTACTTCAATTCAGTTACCCAGCATGCACTCTTACTACAATTCAGTTACCCAGCATGCACTCTTACTACAATTCAGTTTACCAGCATGCACTCTTACTTCAATTCAGTTACCCAGCATGCACTCTTACTACAATTCAGTTACCCGCATGCACTCTACTACATTCAGTTACCCAGCATGCACTCTTATTCAACACTTCAGTTACCCAGCATGCACTCTTACTTCAATTCAGTTACCCAGCATGCACTCTTACTACAATTCAGTTACCAGCATGCACTCTTACTACAATTCAGTTACCCAGCATGCACTCTTACTTCAATTCAGTTACCAGCATGCACTCTTACTCAATTCAGTTACCCAGCATGCACTCTTACTACAATTCAGTTACCCAGCATGCAATCTTACTCAATTCAGTTACCCAGCATGCACTCTTACTTCAATTCAGTTACCCAGCATGCACTCTTACTTACAATTCAGTTACCCAGCATGCACTCTTTACACATTCAGTTACCCAGCATGGACTCTTACTTCAATTCAGTTACCCAGCTGTCTACTTCAATTCAGTTACCCAGCATGCACTCACTACAATCAGTTACCCAGCATGCACTCTTACTACAATTCAGTTAGCCAGCATGCACCTCTACTTCAATTCAGTTACCCAGCATGCACTCTTACTACAATTCAGTTACCCAGCATGCACTCTATACCACATTCAGTTACCCAGCATGCACTCTTACTCAATTCAGTTACCCAGCATGCACTCTTACATACAATTCAGTTACCCAGCAGCACTCTTACTACATTCTTACCCGAGCACTCTACTACAATCAGTTACCCAGCATGCACTCTTACTACAATTCAGTTACCCAGCATGCACTCTTACTTACATTCAGTTACCCAGCATGACTCTTACTTAATTCAGTTACCCAGCATGCACTCTTACTAAATTCAGTTACCAGATGCACTCTTCTAAATTCAGTTACCAGCATGCACTCTTACTACAATTCAGTTACCAGCATGCACTCTACTTCAATTCAGTTTACCCAGCATGCACTCTTTACTTCAATTCAGTTACCAGCATGCACTCTTACTTCAATTCAGTACCCAGCATGCACTCACTTCAATTCAGTTACCAGCATGCATAGATTCTCTACCCAGCATTGCACTCTGACTTTACCTCAATTCCTACCCATATACACATCAGAGACACACCATACTACCACCATATACACACCATATTACACAAACCGATAAACACCAAACAGCAGATACATCCGACAAGAGAACACCAGATACACACCAGGATACCAGCAAGGAAGCCACGGAACCGAGACCAGACACCAGAAGCACACAACACAAACACACCAGAACACACACACCATACCAGAGAACACGCGACACACCAAGACACACCAGAGACACACAATAACACCGGAACACCGAACACAAGACACACATAGGAACACAGCAACGAGAAAAGGCAAAACAAGACACGAGAACCAAAGAAAAGCACACAGACACCAGACATCCGAGGAAACCATAGAACAGACACACAGACACACAGAGAACAAGGAGACACACCAGAACACTAGCAGAGACACACCAGAACAACCAGCGAACACCATAGACACACCAGTAACACCACCAGAGACACCCACACAGAGGACACAACAGAACGACACAGAGAGACACAGCAGAACACGCAGAGACACAGCAGGAGACACACCAGAGACACCAGAGACACACAGTAGCACACAGAGACCACCAGAGACACACAGAGAACACCAGAGACACACCAGAGACACACAGAGGACACCACCAGGAGACACACCAGAGACACACCCAGAACACAGAGAGACACGAGCACACCAGAGACCACACCAGAGACACACAGAGACACACCAGAGACACACCAGAGACACACCAGAGACACAGCAGAGACACACCAGAGACCACACCAGAGACACCACAGGACACACAGAGACACACCAGACACAGAGAGAACAGCAAGAGACACAGCAGAGACCCAGCACACACACCAGAGACACACCAGAGACACAGCAGAGACACACCAGGAGGACACCAGAGACACCCAGAGCACACCAGAAACAGCAGAGAAACACAGAGAACACAGAGACACACCAGAACACACCAGACGACACACCGAGACCACCAAGACACAAGAACAACCATGAGACACACCAGAGAACACACCAGTAGACACACCAGAGTACCAAACCAGAGCACACCAGACACACAGGAGACACACCAGACGACACACCAGAGACACACCAGAGACACACCAGGAGGCACACCGCAGACACACACAGAGACACAGCAGAGACACCACCAGAGACACACCAGAGAGACACCGACCACAGAGACACACCAAAACAACACGACAGAGAGACACACAGAACACGAGGCAGAGACACACCAGAGAGCACCACAGCATACACCGCAGAGACACACCAAGAGCAGAGACACACACGCAGAGAGACACAACCAGAGACACACCAGAGACACACGAGACACAGACACACACGAGGACTACACCAGAGACACACACAGAGACACACATAGAGCAGAGACACACCAGGACACACCAGAGGACACACCAGAGACACACCAGAGACCACAGCAGAACACACAGGACACAGCAGAGAACACCAAGAGACACCACACAGAGGACACAGCAGAGACACACCAGAGACACACCAGAGACACACCAGAGACACACCAGAGACACACCAGAGACACACCGAGACACAGCAGGACACACCAGAGAGCCACAGCAGACACACCGAGAGACACACCAGAGTAACAGCAGAGAACACAGAGACACACACCAGAGACACAACCAGAGACACACAGAGCAGAGACACCCCATGAGACCACAACACAGAGACACAGCAGAGGACACACGAGAGAGACACAGCAGAGACACAGCAGAGACACAGCAGAGACAAACCCAGATACACACCCATAGACACAGAGAGACACAACACCAGAGACACCAGCACATCAGAGACACACCCACACAAGCAGAGACACACCACAGGGAACACCACAGCACAGAAGACACAGGAGCACACACCAGACACAGAGCAAGACACACCAGAGACACACCAGAACCACACCAGAGCACACACGCCAGAGACACACCAGAGAACACAGCAGAGACACACCAGAGGGACACACAGAGACACACCACCAGAGACACAGGCAGAACACACCAGAGACACGCACCAGAGACACAAGCAGAGGACACACAGAGACACACCAGAGAGACACAGCAGAGACACACCAGAGACACACCAGAGACACACAGAGACACACCAGAGACACCACCACGAGGACACAGGACAGAGACACAAAGCATGAGACACACACCGAGCACACACCGAGACACACCAGAGACACACCAGAGACCACCAACCACCAGAGACACACCAGAGACACACACAGATCACACAACAGAGAACACAGCAGCAGGTACACAAAGACCAGAGACACCAGAGACACGACCAGAGACACAGCACGAGACACAAGCAGAGACACACAGCCACAGACCACAGCAGAGACACCAGCAGAGACACACCAGAGACACCCAGAGACCACAACAGGACACAGCAGAGACAACAGCAGAGACACACCAGAGGACCACACCAGAGACCACACCAGAGACACAGCAGCGAACACACCCAGAGGAAACAGCAGAGACACCCAGAGACACACAGCCAGAGACCACACAGAGACTCAACGCAGGAGACACACCAGAGGACCACAACAAGAGACACACCAGAGACCAAACAACAAGGGGCCAGAGAGCACACAGCAGAGAACACCAGAGACACAACCCAGAGACACACCAGAGACACAGCCAGAGACACACCAGAGGACCACACCAGAGACACACCCAGGACACCACCAGACGACCGAGACACCCAGAGACACACCGAGAACCAGAGACACACACAGCAGAGACACACAAGAGACACACCAACACAGAGACACACCAGAGACACACCAGAGGGACACACCAGAGACACAACACAGGAGACACAGCAGAGACACACCAGAGACACCACAGAGAGCACACCAGAGAACACACCAGAGACACCAGAGGAGACAACGGCAGGAGACACACCAGAGACACAGACACCAGGAGACACACCAGAGACCACACCAGAGACACACCAGAGACACACCAGGAGACACACCAGAGACACACAGAGACACACAGCAGAGACACACAAGAGACACACCAGAGACCACACCAGAGAGAAAACACCAGAGACAACACCAGAGACACACCAGAGACAAAGCATGAGGACACACCAGAGACACACAGAGACACACCAGAGACACACAGAGAAACCACCACCCCATCAGCATAGGACACACCAGAGACACACCAGGACACAGCAGAAGAACACACCAGAGACAACAGAGCAAGCACACCAGAGACACAGCGAGAGACACCAGAGAGACCAGAGACATACCAGAGGACACCAGCAGAGACACACAGGACACACCAGCAGATCACACCAAGCAGAACACAGCAGGACACACACGGAGCACAGACACGTGACTATCACCACCGGACACACAGCAGATACACGCAGGGACACACCAGAGACACAGGCAGAGACACGGACAGAGACACGCAGATGACACACCAGAGACACAGCAGATGAAGAAGAAACCGCCATGAGAAACACCAGAGACACAGAATAGACACACAGAGACACAGCGATACACAGGACACTCACACCGAACACCAGGAGACAAGCAGAGGACACAGCACCGGGATCACACCAGAGACACCCAGAACACACCAAGACACAGCACGAGACACAGCAGAGGAGACACACCAGAGGACACACCAGAGAAGACACAGAAACACACCAGAGACACAGCAGAGACACACACAGAGACACACCAGAGAACACAAGACACCGCAGAGACACCACAGAGACACACCAGGACACAGCGACCACAAGAGACACAGCAGAGACACACCAGAGACACACCAGAGACACAAAGACACACAGAGACACACCAGAACAGCAAGACACACCAGAGACACAGAAGAAGAAACACCAGAGAAGCAGCAGAGACACAACAGAGACGACACAGCAGAGACACACAGAGACACACCAGAGACACACCACACACGAAGACACACCAGAGACACAGAGATACACACCAGAGACACACCAGAGACACACAAGCAAGACAACCGAGACACACCAGAGAAAAGAAAGAAACACCAGAGATCAGCGACACACAGTAGAACACACCAGATACCACATGAAGAACACACCAGAGACACACCATAACCACCATAGAACCACAGATATACACTAGTAAGATTACACAACTATACCCCAGTCTACACACCATTAGTACACACCATTACACACCATAACACACACCAATAAACCACCAATACATATCATATACAACTCATTCCATCATATACACACCAATATAAAGTACTCAATAAAACACACATCAATAAACACCATATATACACCATATCATAACCCTTACACATGAATCTACACCCATATACCAATCATATACACACCATATACACACCCTATACACATCATATACACACCATATACACATCATATACACATTATATACACATCATATACACATCATAGGGAGAACGCTTGGGCCGCATGCTGGTTCGGAAAAGTAAGGTACACACAGTACCAATAAAGCCCCAATACCGTTGGATCAGTATCGGTACTGTGTGTACCTAGCTTTAGATAGAAATTTCCATGTTAGACAAAGATTGTCTACGTTAAATAAAGATAGGCCACTTTAGATAAAGATTGATCAAGTTAGATAAAGATTGTACACATTAGATTGAGATTGTCCATGTTAAATACAGATTGTACATGGTAGATAGAGATTGTCTATGTCAGATAAAGATTGTACACATTAGATAAAGATTGGTCACATTAGATAGAGATTGGCAACTTTATATAAAGATTGGCCATTTTAAAGAAAGATTGTCCACGGTAGATAAAGATTGGCCACGTTATATAGAGATTGTCCACGCTAGATAGAGATTCTCCACGTTAGATAAAGATTGCCCATGTTAGATAAAGTTTGTGTACGTTAGATAAAGATTGTCCACATTATATAGAGATTGTCCACGTTAGATATAGATTGCACACATTAGATAAAGATTGGAAATGTTATATAGAGATTGTCCACGTTAGATATAGATTGTTCACATTAGATAAAGATTGCCCACATTATATAGAGATTGTCCACGTTAGATAAAGATTGTTCACATCAGATAAAGATTGTCCACATTAGATATAGATTTTACACATTAGATAAAGATTGGACACCTTATATAGAGATTGCCCACGTTATATAGAGATTGTCCACGTTAGATAAAGATTGCCCACATTATATAGATTGTCCACATTAGATAAAGATTGCCCACGTTATATAGAGATTGTCTACGTTAGATAAAGATTGTACACATTAGATAAAGATTGCCCACGTTAGATAAAGATTGCCCACGTTATATAGAGATTGTCTACATTAGATAAAGAGTGTCCACGTTATATAGAGATTGTCCACATTAGATATAGATTTTACACATTAGATAAAGGTTGCCCACGTTATATGGAGATTGTCCACGTTAGATAATGATTGCCCACATTATATAGAGATTGTCTACATTAGATAAAGATTGTCCACGTTATATAGAGATTGTCTACGTTAGATAAAGATTTTACACTTAGCTAAAGATTGTCCACGTTATATAGAGATTGTCCACGTTATATAGAGATTGTCCACGTTAGATATAGATTGTCCACATTAGATAAAGATTGTCCACGTTATATAGAGATTGTCCACATTATATAGAGATTGTCCACGTTAGATAAAGATTTTACACATTAGATAAAGATTGTCCACATTAGATAAAGATTGTCCACGTTATATAGAGATAGTCCACGTTATATAGAGATTGTCCACGTTAGATATAGATTGTACACATTAGATAAAGATTGGACACGTTATATAGAGATTGTCCACGTTAGATATAGATTGTACACATTAGATAAAGATTGGACACGTTATATAGAGATTGTCCACGTTAGATATAGATTGACCATTGATTGATCTATTGGGTACACACTTTACCAATAAAGGGACAATTCCATCAAATCCTACAGAATCGCCTCTTTAGCGTTAAGGTGTGTACCGCAGTTCTGAGCATTCCAGATTGGACGAACGTTCACAGTTGGCCCCGGGGTCCCTCTAAACTGCCCCACAATCCCCTCGCCGTGTGTTCTTAGCTACAGACTATTAACTATTTCCATCAGCCTGTTCTATGGAGAACTGGGAATCACTTAACCATGTCAGCAATCATGGTCTCCACACATGTTAGATTGTCAGCCCAATGGGTCGTTTACACAGAGCAGTAATACCCGTCTGTCTGGCAGGGAGTGGCCACATCCCGTGGACTCTCACCCCTACCAGTCTGATGCTCAATTCTCTGTGCCCATGAAAGGGTTAAAACCTTCTGAGTTCCCTGCAATGACCTCCGGATTCCCAAACAGGATATGGGATCCTCCAGGCTCCAGGATTCCCCATGGCTGGAGAGTTGGGTGTGACTGGTGTCTGTCTGTGTTTGCACACCTCGCACTGACACCGACACAGGACACACTGGTCACTAATAACATCTGGTGAACTCATTGTGTGGCCCTGCGTTTCACTGTTTGGTATCATGGACGTGCAGTGCAGGGAATATTCAGTCATTCATTTGCCACACCCTGGCTGGGCACCGTGCCCACAAGCCCTCCCTACTCCGCCCTGTTGGCAGTAAACGGGGGGTACCAGGCTGTGCCAACCACTGGGGTCTCTGGGACACTGCGATGGCACCATTACCCCCAACCCCCGTCTCCCAATGTATTGGCCCCATGTCTGTATATATGCTACTGGACTAATACGGCTACAACCAACTTATCTCTCTGTGTAGTAAAGTTCTAGTAGCTCCCATCATGCACTTGGTGGATATCACAGACCTGGCATTGCGCCCCCAGCGACCCCGTTATAATCTCTCACCGGGTGGGGACATAACAGTCACACAACCTCAGAAATGTCCTGTGGATCCTGATAGATTGTCAGCTCTTGGGGTACCAGACCCTGCAATGTGTTTCCTGCATTAAACTTACCTTGTGGCCCAGAGGAGGTGATCAGGCAGCTGCGGCTCCTTTGCTCAGTGTGAGATGTGCAGATTGTCTGTCCTGTTGTACTCAGAGAGGAAACTCCCATCACTGGGACCGGCCCCTGAAATCCGATGCCTCTCCCTGCCTGTGACTCAATCACACTGGGGCCCTGGCAGATAAAGGGTTTGTAAAGCTCCTGGTGAGAAATAACGATTCCCATTCCAGGAATGTAATAACCTCATATAACGCCCCCTCCCACCCACCGAGAGCAGCCAGGGGACCAGAGCCTCACCCATCACAGTGCGGGAAGGGTACAAAGGGTTAAAAGCCCTACAGGCAACTGAAACATTGTATCACAGCAATATTATATATCCACTGATACCTCTTATTATACCGCTAGATTGTAATATCCTTGGGACAGGGTCTCCCATTATACCACTAGATTATAATATCCATGGGACAGGGTCTCCCATTATACCGCTAGATTGTAATATCCTTGGGAAAGGGTCTCACATTATACCGCTAGATTGTAATATCCATAGGACAGGGTCTCCCATTATACCGCTAGATTGTTATATCCTTGGGACAGGGTCTCCTATTATACCGCTAGATTGTAATATCCATGGAACAGGGTCTCCCATTATACCCAACATCTTTAGGTGATTAAAATCCTCTATGGTGTGTTCTGACATTACTTATTCAATACCGAAGAGCCTCCACGACCACTTATGGGGGAAGTCACATATTTTATTAAGCTCCATATTGCAGCTTGGTGGGTGTTATGGGTTTTAGGATAATTGGTAACATTCCCGTTATAGTGTGTACACTGAGGAACTCAATTTCCACTTGCAGTGGGACTTTGTGTCAAGAAAGTTTCATTATGTTCTCCCCTGCAGCTTGGCCGCAAGTTGGCGTGGTTGGAAGTTAAATGGTGCTGGTTTTGGCACGCCTCAACAAAAATGTACTACCCATTTGAAGATAACACGACGTCCTGGGTGCCAGGACACGATGTTTCCTAGGATCTTTTATACTGCCCTGTGCTGTGTGTTTTGAGCCAATGGACCTTAAGGGGTATGCCGTTTTTGGCTTCGTGCTACTTAATGGTATTTGCGAGTAGAACTGCTATTTATAGTTCCTGACCCCCAGCTCAGTAAAGACCGCCTGTGAAATTGTATGCAGTCTATATGGCACTCCCCGCTTGTTTGTACCATTAGTTGTCTATTTATTTCCTTCCAGTAAGGCTTGTATCATGTTCGTGTGTGTCCCCGGTAGTTGAACTGTAGGGTTAGCGAGATTACTACACCGCTGGGTACTTACCACCATTACCTGAGGCCTCTGTGGCCTTTTTTTTCACTGTGTGTGATGGAATCCATCTCTTACGTTGGGAGTATTTACCACTGGAATAGGCTTTTTGCCAGCTTGAATCCACTTTGTTCTTTCGCGCGTGCCCCTGCGTTGCGGCGACTGGAGGAGATCTAATGGGTGAAGGTTTATCTGAAGTGGGTATGACAAATATTCCTAATTTATCTGCTGTGATCCAAGCAACACCGCCACCATCGGGGGACAAACATATAAGCAATGATCTCTACTCTAGCATAATGTGATACTGAGCATACTTACTTCCCTTAACCTCCAGTGTCATCCACAATCCCCCAGGACTCGGCGGCCCGTCTTTTAAAGGTGTGTGCTAGTACCTGACCGATGCTGCCGTCAGTTGCCAACCAGGTTTTTGGTTGACCCAGGTCTCCTTTGCATGTCGCCCTTTTAAATTGGGAAAACTATAAATACCCCAAAATAAGCACCACTCTCACGGCTGGTAGGGAATCTCTGTTAATTACTTTTTCCTTTTAAATGATCAAGCACTCCACCCTGCCACCCATCTTCTTTCTGCACAATGCTCTCTGGCTTGCTTGTCCCTACATCTCGTTAGTCTCTTCGTGGGTTCCCTGAGTGCCGTTCCTACCTTGCAGAGGATATAGAAATATAGAACTAGACTTAAATAGAACGGAGGGGGATTTTTTTTTTGGTATATAGCTTTAAATAGTCCCCCCATACCTGGTGTTGATTACTTTGGGGTATGTATTTTAGTGTTGCATTTAGGTGCCTTGTACCCATGGAGCCACAACAATCAGTGGGTTGTGTTGGTGAAGTGCAACTGTGGTGACACTGCACACTTGTTTTGTATTCTGTTTGATATTTTAGTGGTTAAAATAAAGGCGGCGTGTATCGCAATGTAGTGAGTTACGGGAACTGTAGCTATACTCTAGCGATGTAAATCTCCATTGGCGACAGGTCTCCCCTCCCATTACTAGAACCGCATAGATTGTATATCCTTGGACAGGGTCTCCCCATTATACCGCGAATTGTATATCCTGGGACAGGGTCTCCCATTATACACCGCTAGATTGTATATCCATGGGACAGGGTCTCCCATTATACCGCTAGATTGTAATCTCTGGGACAGGTCTCCCATTATACCACGCTATATTGTAATATCCTTGGACAGGGTCTCCATTATACCAAACCGCTAGATTGTAATTCCATGGGACAGGGTCTCCCATTAAACCTAGATTGTAATACCTCTGGACAGGGTCTCCCATTACCATAGATTGTAATCTCATGGGACAGGGGTCTCCCATTATACCGCTAATTGTAATATCCATGGACAGGGTCTCCCATTTATACACCGCTAGATTGTTAATATCCTTG
This sequence comes from Hymenochirus boettgeri, assembly GCA_019447015.1. Lineage (NCBI taxonomy): Eukaryota > Metazoa > Chordata > Amphibia > Anura > Pipidae > Hymenochirus > Hymenochirus boettgeri. The sequence goes on along the minus strand of JAACNH010004107.1, from coordinate 12,015 downwards.
GAACAGGGTCTCCATATAACCGCTAGATTGTATATCCTGGGACAGGGTCCTCCATTTAACCGCTAGATTGTAATCTCCATGGACAGGTCTCCCATTATCCCTAGATTGTAATTCCTGTGGACACGGGTCTCCCATTATACCGCTAGATTTGTAATCTCCATGGGACAGGGTCTCCCATTATAACCTGAGATTTGTTAATATCCTTGGTACCGGGTCTCCCATTATACGGCTAGATTGTAATATCCATTGGAACAGGTTCTCCCATTATAACCGCTAGATTGTAATATCCATTGGACATGGTCTCCCATTATAAACCGCTCGATTGTAAGTCCTTGGTACAGGGTCTCCCATTATAAAAACCGCGAGATTGTAATCATCCATTGTAATCACGTGTCCTCCCAATTATCCTGCTAATGTAATATTTCCATGGTATCATGGTCCTCCCATTATACCGCTAGATTGTAAGACCATGGGACCGGGTTCCCCCCCCCCCCTCCCCGCCCATTACAAAAATAACCGGCTAGATGTAATATCCCTTGTTACGGGTCTCCCATTATACAGCTTGCATTGTAATCTCCATGGGGACAGGGCTCTCCCATTATAAAAATATACCGCTAGTTGTAACATTCCATGTACAGGGTCTCCCATTTATACCTGTAGATTGTAACTCCATGGAACCGGGTTCTCCCATTATACCGTAGATTGCTAATCTCCATTTGGAACAGAGGTCCGCCATTATCCCGCTAGATTGTAATCTCCCTGGGACAGGGTCTCCCATTATAATACCTCTAGATTGTAGCTCCATGGACCAGGGTCTCCCATGTAATAAAAAGACGCTAGATTGTAATCTCCATGGGACAAGGGTCTGCCCATATCCCGCTATTGTCATCTCCCATGGACAGGTCTCCCATTATAAACCAGCTAGATTGTAATCTCCATGGGACAGTGTCTCCCATTTATACCGCTAGATTTAATCTCCATGTGGACAGGGTCTCCCATTAGTATAATACCGCGTCAGAATTGTACTCTCCATGGGGTACAGGGTCTCCCATATAAGCCGCTAGAGTGTCATGCTCCTGGGTACCAAGGAGTCTCCCATTATAAACCGCTAATATTGTAATATCCATGGTACAGGGTCTCCCATTATATACCGCAATGGTAATCTCCATGGTAAGGGTCTCCCATTATAACTCCGCTAGATTGTACATCATGGTACAAGGGTCCTCCCATTCTAACCGCTGATTGTAATTCCATGGTACCGGACAGGGTCTCCCATTATGCCCCTGCTCATGTAAATCTCCATGGGACAGGGGTCATCCCATTAGACCGCTAGATTGGTAATCTCCTTGGGACCTGGTCTCCCATTATTACCGCTAGACTTGTAATCTCCTTGGGACAGGTCTCCCTTATACCGCTAGATGTAATCTCCTTGGACAGGGTCTCGCCATTATAACCGCTAGATTGTATATCCTTGGGACAGGGTCTCCATTTACAGCTAGATTGTAATCTTCTTTGGATTAGGGTCTCCCATTTATAACCGCTAGATTTGTAAATCCTGTTATCCGGGGTCTCCCATTATAACCTCTGATTTAATATCCATGGACAGGGTCTCCCCATTATAATCGCTAAAATTGTAATATCCTGGGACAGTGTCTCTCCTCCCATTATAAACCGGCTCGATGTAATCTCCATGGGACAGGTCTCCCATTATAACTAACCGCTAGATTGAATCTCCTGGGACAGGGGGTCACCCTCCATTATACAGCTAGATTGTATCTCCATGGGACAGGGTCTCCCATTATACCGCAGAATTGTAATCTCCATGGACAGGTCTCCCATATACCCTAATATGTATCTCCTGGGACAGGGTCCTCCCATTTAAAAACATAACCCGCTAGATTGAATCTCCATGGTGGACCGGGTTCCCATTTATACCCGCTTATTGTAATCTCCTGGGACGGTTCTCCCCATTATAAACCGCTAGAATTGTAATCTCCATGGGACAGGGTCTCCCATTATACCGCGAGATTGTAATCTCCATGTACAAGGGTCTCCCATTATACCGCTAGATTGTAATCTCCATGGTACGGTCTCCCTATTATAAACCGCTAGATTGTAATCGTCCATGGTACAGGGCTCGCCATTATACCGCTAATTGTAAATCTCTCATGGTACAAGGGTCCTCCCATTATAAACGCTATAAATTGTAATATCCATGTTACAGGGTCTCCCTTATCCCGCTAGAATTGTAATCTCCATGGTACAGGGTCCTCCCATTATACCGCTAGATTGTACTATCCATGGTAACAAGGGTCTCCCATTATACCGCTAGATTGTAATCTCCATGGTATCATGGTCTCCCATTATAAGATACCGCTAGTTGTAATCTCATTGGACAGTCTCCCATTATACCGATAGATTGTAATTCCATGGCAGTGTCTCCCATTATACGGCTAGAGGGGTGTAATCTCCTGTGGACAGGTCTCCCTTATAAGAACCGCTAGATTTGTAATCGCCTTGGACAGGGTCTCCCATTATACCGCTAGAATTGTAATATCCTTGGACAGGGTCGCCCATTCTAACAGCTATAATTGTAATCTTCTTGGGACAGTCTCCGCAGTTATACCGCTAGATTGTATATCCTTGGACAGGGTCCCATTATACCTCTGATTGTAATCGTCCATGGGGACACATGTCTTCCCATTATAAAAACCGCTAGATTGTAAATCTCATGGGACGGTCCCTCCTATTATACCGCTAGATTTTATCTCCTTGGACAGGGTCTCCCAATATAACCGCTATAAAAAAAAATTGTAATCTCCATGGGCAGGTCTCCATTATACCGCTATATTTGTAATTCCTTGGGACAGGTCTCCCTTATACCTCTAGATTGTAATCTCCATGGGACAGGGTCTCCTATTATATAGTACCCGCTAGATTGTATCTCCATGTACGAGTTCCTCCCATTTATAAAAACCGCTAGATTGTATCTCCACTGGTACTTGGTCTCCATTAGAAACCGCTAGAATTGTAATCTCCATGGACAATGGTCTCCCATTATACCGTGCAGATTGTAATCTCCTTGGGGACATGGTCCCCTTATAATACCGTTAGATGGTAATCCCTTCTGGTACCGGTCTCCATTATACCCTAGATTGTAACCTCCTTGGGACAGGGTCTCCATTAACACCGCAGATTGGTAATCTCCTTGGGACAGGGTCTCCAATTAACCCGCTAGATTGGTATATCCATGGGACAGGGTCTCCCATTATAACCAGCTAGATTGTAATTCCATTGACAGGGTCTCCATTATACCGCTATGATTTTAATCATCTTGGACAGGGGTCTCCATTATAACCGCTAGAATTGTTAAATCCTCCTGTGACGGGTCTCCCCTTATAAACCGCGATATTTGTTAATATCCTTGGGACAGGGTCTCCCATTATAACCGCTAGATTGTAATCTCCTTAGGGAACAGGTTCCCATTATAAAAACCCGCAGATTTTAATCTCCCCATGGACATAGTTTCTCCCATGTATACCGTCTAGATTGGTAATCTCCTGGAAAAGGTCTCCCTTAAACCGCTAGATTGGAATCCCTCCTTGGGACAGGGTCCTCCATTATAAACGCTAATTGTAATATCCCATGGGACCGGGTCTCCCATTATACCGCTAGATTGTCTTCCTTGGGCAGGGTCTCCCATTATACCGCTAGATTGTAATATCCTTTGTGACAGGTCTCCCCATTATACCGCTAGATTGTAATATCCTTGGACAGGTCTTCCCATTATCTTCTAAGATTGTAATATCCATGGGACAGGGTCTCCCATTATTCCGTCTAGAAATTGTAATCCTCCTTGGACAGGCAGGATCGCCCATTATACAACCGTAGATTTGTACTATCCATGGGACACGGGTCTCCCCTTATACTGCTAGATTGTAATACAGGGACAGGCGGCTCACCATTATAAATACTGCTAGATTGTATATCCTTTGGACAGGGCTCCCATTATCCCACCGCTAGATGGTGAATATCTTGGTACAGGTCTCCCCTTATACTGCGAGAATTGTAATAATCATGGTACGGGTAATCCCTATACTGACATAGGTCTCTGTTGATAGGTCTCCCTCTCTCGGTTCATAGGTCTCTCTCTCTCTCTCTCTGTTCATTGGTCTCTCTCTCGTTTCATAGGTCTCTCTCTCTCGTTTCATAGGTCTCTCTCTCTCTCGTTTCATAGGTCTCTCTCTCCTCTCTTGGTACATAATAGGCTCTCTCTCTCCTTGGTACAACATAGGTCTCCCTCCCTCTCTCTGGTACATAGGTCCCTCTCTCACTCTCATTGGTACATGGTCTCTCTTCACTACTCATTGGTACTAGGTCACTCTCACTTGACTGTTACTAGGTCTCTCTCACTCGCCTTGGTCATATGTCTCTCTCTCTCTCTCTTGGTACTAGGTCTCTCTCACTCTCTCTTGGTACATAGGTTCTCTCTCACCTCTCTCTTGTACATAGGTCTCGCTCCTCTCTTGGTACATAGGTCTCTCTCACTCTCTCTTGGTACTAAGGTCTCTCTCACTCTCTCTCAATCTGTCACCTAGGTCTCTCTCACTCTCTCTTGTACATTATGTCTCTCTCATCTCCTCTTGGTAGCATAGGTCTCATCCTCACTCTCCTCTTCGGTACACATAGTCTCTCTCACTCTCTCTGGTACATAGGTCTCTCTCATCTCCTCTTTGGTACATAGGTCTCTCTCACTCTCTCTGGGTACATAGTCTCTCTCACTCTCTCTTTGTACATAGGCCTCATCGCACTCCTCTTGTACATAGGTCTCTCTCACTCTCTCTTGTACTGGTTCTCTCTCAACTCTCTCTTGTACATAGGTCTCTCTCACCTCTCTTGGTACATGGTCCTCTCTCAGCTCTCTCTGGTAGGTCATAGGCCTCCGTCTCCCTCTCTCTTGGTACATAGGTCTCTCCCTCTCTCTTGGGTTCATGGTCTCTCTCCATCTCTTTGGTTCATTGGCTCTCTCTCTCTTTGTTCTTGGGTCTCATCTCTCTCTTGTTCATTGGTCCTCTCTCTCTCTCTCCCTCCTCTCTCTCATCTTTCCTCTCCGTCTCCTCCTCTCCTCTCTCTTTCATTGGTATCTCTCTTCTCATCGTCTCTCATCCCCTCCTCTCTCTTCTCTCTCTCTCTTCGTTCATGGTCTCTCTCTCGTTGCATTGTCCTCTCTCTCGGGTTTCATTTGTCTCTCTCTCGGTTTCATTGGTCTCTCTCTTCTCGGTTCATGGTCTCAAATCCTCTCATCGGTTCAAAAAAAAATTTGGTCTCATCTCTCTCTCCGGCTCTCGGTTCCATTGTCTCTCTCCTCTCTTGGTGCATTGGTCTCTCATCCTCTCCTCTTCCTCTTTGTTTCAGTGAGTCTCTCTCTCTCTCGCCTCTCCTCTCCCGTCCTCTCTCTCCTCTCGCCTCCTCGCTCCTCCTCTCTCGGTCATTGGTCTCTCCTCTCTCCTCTCTTGGTTCATTGGTCTCTCTCTCTCTTGGTTCATTTGGTCTCTCTCTCTCTTGGTTCATTGGTCTCTCTCTCTCTCTTGGTCATTGGTCTCTCTCTCTCTTGGTTCATTGGTCTCCTCTCTCTCTTGGTTCATTGGTCTCTCTCTCTCTTGGTTCATTGGTCTCTCTCTCTCTTGGTTCTTGGGTCTCTCTCTCTCTTGGTTCTTGGTCCTCTCTCTCTCTCTCTTCGTCTCCTCTCTCTCTGTTCCATTGTCTCTCTCCGCGGTTCATTGGTCTCTCTCTCTCGGTTCATTGGTCTCTCTCTTGGTCCATTGGTCTCTCTCTCGGGCTTTTCCATTGGTCTCTCTCTCTCTCTCGTTTCATTGGTCTCTCTCCCCTCGGTTCATTTGTCTCTCTCTCGGTTCAGTGGTCTCTCTCTCTCTCGGTTCATTGGTCTCTCTCTCTCTTGGTTCATTGTGGTCTCTCTCTTGGTTCAATTACTATGAAGATTGTAATCTCCTTGGGACCAGGGTCTCCCATTATAATAAACAACCGCTAGATTGTAATATCCATGGGACAGGTCTCCCATTATAAAATTAACCGCTATTGTAATATCCATGGGACAGGTTCTCCCATTATACCGCTAGATTGTAATATCCATGGGACAGGGTCTCCCATTATACCGCTAGATTGTAATATCCATGGGAACAGGGTCTCCCATTATAACGCCTAGATTGTAATATCCTCCATGGGACAGGGTCTCCCTTTATACCGCTAGATTGTTAATCCTTGGGACAGGGTCTCCTATTATACCGCTAGATTGTAAATCCCATGGAACAGGGTCTCCCATTTAAACCCGCTAGATTGTAATCTCCTTGGACCGGGTCTCCCATTATACCGCTAGATTTGTAATATCACTGGGACAGGGTCTCCCATTATACTGCTATATTGTAATATCCTTGGGACAGGGTCTCCCATTATAACCGGCAGATTGTAATATCCATGGGACAGGTCTCCCTTATACCGCTAGATTGTAATATCCATGGGACGGGTCTCCCATTATATCCGCAAATGTTTAATCCTTGGGACAGGGTCTCCCATTATAACGCTAGATTGTAATCTCCTGAACAGGGTCTCCCATTATACAAAAAACCGCTAGATTGTAATCCCTTGGGACGGGTCTCCCATTCTAACCTAGATTGTAATATCCATGGGACAGGTCCTCCCTTATACTGCTAGATTGTAATATCCTTGGGACAGGTCTCCCATTATCACCGCTAGATTGTAATCTCCATGGGACAGGTCTCCCATTATATACCGCTAGATTGTATCAATCCTTGGGACAGGGTCTCCCAAGTATCCGCTTAAGAAATTGTAATACTCCGATGTGCAGGGTTCTCGTAATATCCTTGGGACAGGGTCTCCCATTATACCGCTAGATTGTAATATCCTTGGGACAGGTTCTCCCATTATACCGCTAGATTGTAATATCCTTGGGACAGGGTCTCCCATTATACAGACAGATTGTAATATCCATGGGACAGGGTCTCCCATTATACTGCTAGATTGTAATCTCCTTGGGACAGGGTCTCCCAATATACCGCTAGATTGTAATCTCCTTGGTACAGGGTCTCCCATTATACTACTAGATTGTAATCTCCTTCGTACAGGGTCTCCCATTATACTGCTAGATTGTAATATCCATTGGACAGGGTCTCCCATTATACTGCTACATTGTAATCTCCTTGGAACAGGGTCTCCCATTATACAGATAGATTGTAATCTCCATGGGACAGGGTCTCCATTATTCTGCTAGATTGTAATATCCTTGGGACAGGGTCTCCCATTATACTGCTAGATTATAATATCCATGGTACAGGGTCTCCCATTATCCCGCTAGATTGTAATCTCCTTGGTACAGGGTCTCCCATTATACTTCTAGTTTGTAATATCCTTGGGACAGGGTCTCCCATTATACCGCTAGTTTGTAATATCCTTGGGACAGGGTCTCCCATTATACCAATAGATTGTAATCTCCTTGGAACAGGGTCTCCCATTATACCACTAGATTGTAATCTCCTTGGTACAGGGTCTCCCATTATACTTCTAGTTTGTAATATCCTTGGGACAGGGTCTCCCATTATACCAATAGATTGTAATCTCCTTGGGACAGGGTCTCCCATTATACTGCTAGATTGTAATCTCCTTGGAACAGGGTCTCCCATTATACTTCTAGTTTGTAATATCCTTGGGACAGGGTCTCCCATTATACCAATAGATTGTAATATCCTTGGGACAGGGTCTCCCATTATACCGCTAGATTGTAATCTCCTTGGAACAGGGTCTCCCATTATACCGATAGATTGTAATCTCCTTGGAACAGGGTCTCCCATTATACCTCTAGATTGTAATATCCATGGGACAGGGTCTCCCATTATACCGCTAGATTGTAATCTCCTTGGGACAGGGTCTCCGATTATACCGATAGATTGTAATCTCCTTGGGACAGGGTCTCCCATTATACCGCTAGATTGTAATATCCTTGGTACAGGGTCTCCCATTATCCCGCTAGATTGTAATATACATGGTACAGGGTCTCCCATTATCCTGCTAGATTGTAATCTCCTTGGGACAGGTTCTCCCATTATACCGCTAGATTGTAAT